>JBBPKS010000615.1:0-11024 GCA_038089355.1 Pulveroboletus ridleyi | reverse complement strand
ACAATGACATGTGTGGATTAAAATGGGTATATCTCCACAGCATTCACACATGGTCACATGACTTAGGGACAACATTTGTAGCCAAGGGTTAGTAGTTCCCACGCCCCCACTAAAGCTAAGCGAAATTTCCGCACCCTCAGATACTACATCACACACACTACAAAAGTACCAAACATTGTAACGGTTTTGCACCTCACTGTATGGCAGCAACAAACTCTGGTGGGGTGGCACCTGTCAGAATAGGCACAATTTTGTACTGGATATCATGATGTTCATGCCCTGTCATTTGCTGGACATGTGAGATGTTGAACGAGTGTGACTCATTCACTACCCTTTTACTGTAGTACACACTTAGTTACCTTTTATGGTAGTCTTAGATAATCATGTACTTACAGTTTCACACTCAGACTACTGAGTTTGAATAAGTCTCTTGACATGTAACCACCAGGTTAGATCATCCCAATGTCCTCAAACCTCTCTATGTCAGTCCTATTAGCCATCCTCTGTAGCTACTAGGATCCTGTTCAACATGAGACTCTGCTAGAAAACTGTTACATGCTAATATGCTTGTGAGCAGATTTGAAATAGAAGTCCAGTTCATCTTTTCCTATTACCTCCTTGCATCATACAAGGATGTGATTGAAGAAAAGCTTGTGCAGTGTGTGAAGGACTTCTGGGACGAGAAATACAGTAGGGTTGGAAAGTCAATAGTTGTGCCAGAAAGGGAGATGAACTCCTAGTAGTAGTAGAGCCTTGGTGCACTTTTGGAAATGATTGAAATTCCATGGGTCTATGTCCTGAGCAGTGTCAAAAATGTGTTCTAAAGTCTTCTTACCAGCACAAGATAGATAGTGCCTTGCATCACCAAATTGCTTTATGGAGGCTTCAGTGACAAGGGATGGGTTCTTGGAGATGGTAAATCCATGGTCCAGGCAACTAGCAGGGTAAAGCAATGTCAAATGTCACCAAAATGGTCCACTATAAAATTGTCATAGAGAGCAGCACACTTTAGATTTGCAAATATGAGGTCAACACATTTGTGCCAGAGTCAAGCTTGGAGGATTGTTTGATAGTTGGGGTATGTTTCAAACTTAGGTGTAGGTATAAACACAATGCATTTCCATGTATGGGAGGTAGCTTTGTATGAATATTGGAGTTGATGTTACCTATTGTGATGAAAAGGGGGTGCATCTCTAGCCCTCCAGTATATTGAGTCATAAGTGTCTTGTTGGATGCAGCAATAATTGGGACAATGCTTGCACCAACCAGGAACTGATCCTGAGAACCAAAATCAGTATCTGGTGTGCCAATGGTATTTGCAAGATGTCCCTGTGTTCTGAATGCTTCCTGAGATGTAAACCATTTGCTATATTTGCCACAAGGTACCCCATTGTTTCAGTGTCTTAGGACCTTCACCAAGTTCACACCTGACCCTTCAGGATCAAGTGTAACAGCTATCATGGCATTGAGAAGCTTGAGGAAAAGGAGTGGTGTAATTATGAAACTTCACAAAGTTGGGTTGGGATGCATTTCTTGAAGCTCACCACAGATTCTGTGAATCAATTAAATCAAGGTGAGCATGGCAGTTGGGCCTGGACTTTGTTTCTTGCACATTCCTTTGCTAGCATGTTAACCATCATATATTCCATTCACTTTTGTCATATATATCCAGTCACTGTACAATGTACCCTGCATTCTTGAACCATCCCTGTGCTTTTTCAGCTGTAATATATGCTGTAGCCTCTAGTAGCACTTGAATGGGATCCTCATGTAATTGCAGTTGATGTCCATGGCAACAAATATAAGCCTTGTCTAGGTGAACATGTAGTAAGGATTTTTATATTATTCAAGGAATCACACACAGCTACTGAATGATTCTTCAATCAGTGTGAGATCAGGGAAATATGGTGGAAGAAAGAGCAGGAGACAACCTACAATGATTGTATCAAGATAAAACATATATTATACATCACTTACCAGCTCTCTGAACAAGATCAGCAAGCTCTTGATTATGGTGGATGCAACAGTTTGGATTCATGTAGGGGAGCTAAAAACTGTGATCAGATTATAGGAAATGGTGCCAGTGAATATCCAGGTGCTTATGACCTCCTGAGCAATGAAACTATAGAACTCATCAGCATTGTACAAGCCTTTTATTACTTGAGTGGCAAGATATCCATCAATCGTTAGTGCTGTGCACAATGAGTACCAGATTCCACATCTGAAAACATCACAGATTTGGGCACATTGTCCCTGCACAGCTCATCCAAAATGCCATCCATGGGTACATTCATCCTTGCTTGTTTCATTCACAACAACAAACTCAGATCCATCACCTATGAAGTCAGTTCAAAGCATGTGCTTGAATTCTTCATGTTTAACCTCATTCTGCTCTAAAGCCAGTTTTTGGACTGTCTTTGAGGTGAGTCCAGCATCAATAAGGTTGCAAGAGAGTGCTGAAGGTGAGATCTTGATGCAGTATTGCATAGTGAGCCAGGTATAGATTTCATCAAGAAAAAGGTCTAGGTCATCATGATAAAGCTCCTGGATGGCATTCAGGATTGCTTGGGTGATCAGTCATCTGCATCTGATAAGGGGAGATGGTGGCCAATTTATATGCCTGTGGTCTTTAAAGATTTTTCACCACTGGTAACAGCTATTTCTTGAGACCCTAATCACTTTGCAAATGTCTTCAAGATCCCAGCCATGGTGTTAAAACCAGATCTCTGGAAGGTAACTCCAGGATGTCTGGAGTTTGGACAGGACTTGGCTTCATCTTATGTGTGCACCCTTGTCACAAGTCCAGCGTATCCTGTAATTTTAGAAGATGAGTTAGAGTCAGAGTTGACCTTGTTGCAAGCAACAAAGGTCAAGAATGAGTCAGATGAGAGTTCAGAGACTCAAGGGGGTCAGATGGTCAGAGACCAGAGAGTTTATGATGATATTTGAGCTAAGGTATCTATAACAGAAGTGCAGAAACTTATATATGGATGCAAAACATGTGTTAGTCAGAGTACAGAGGGTGAATGCTAAGTGTACCAGAGCTGTGCTCCTAAGTGAAGCACAGGAATAGAGGGTGGACTGGAGCGAAGCTAGTGGCTATATACTATAGGCGAGAAATGGAACATAACAATAAGAACAAGGAACACTAAATACAGAGTATTCAAAGTGTCAGGGATGCAAACTCATCAAGAATGCACTGGAGGTCACAGGAAAGGAGTCCAGAGTTGGATCTGGAGTTGGATCTGGAGTTCTGAATTGACAGATATGACACATGGTTCCAGAGGTGAAGCATGCACTCCTTGATATCATTGCTGACATGTTAATAGACCATAGTAGATGTATAATAGACAATAGACACAAGTGAGTGAACTAGTTTATTGGTACTGTGACTGCTTATACACTGACCATCACAACTCAAATTTCTTGCATAATCTCAAGGTCTCTGCAAATCACTGTAACACAAACTCAAATCAACTGGTTTCTGAAATTATACTGGGTACTTTCTTTAGCTAGAGTGACTCATTAGTGAAAATGTACACTGGACTATTGGACTTACAACATTGTTTGCTAATTGAGGGACTAGGTTGGGGACTGTGAGTGAGATCATGTGTGACTAGCTCACCCAGGGTGACCAACTCAACCAGCATCTATCAGTCAATGATGACCATGTATCAGAAGGACACACACCAGAATACCCTCTTGCTCTTACTTTATGTCACCAATCCTCTTGGGTATTTGAGGTGGATCTGAAAGTGGAGCACTGGCCTGTTGCATACCAGTGGAAAGATCATCCTTTGGGGAGTGAGCATCTCCCATTGCTGGTGCAGGAAGCTTGATGGTTAGCTTCACCTGACCATTATCAGACTCAAGGACAGCTTGAGCCTTTTTGCATGATCTTACAGTAGATTTTTTTCTTAGGCATTGTGATGGGAGGTAAGCTAGTATTACTTGAGCAATGTAGCATTGCTATGCTACTAGAGCTAGTATCAATTTCCTTTATTATCTAACCACCACTGCAACTCAAATTTCTTGTGTAATCTCAAGGTTTTCACAAACCACTGTAGGTTTTTGGCAAGAAATTTGGCAAGGGTCTACTTGGCCACTCCAATAAAAGGGTAATAATGGTTGTGCATGTGATACTTGTGATTTAGATCATCCCCCATCTGCTGAAGAAGATTTTTCAATTTTCCATATATTCCACCAGATAGAGCATAGTACTAGGCAGTTTGTGCGTCTGCTGTGGTATTGACCCAAAATTGTCACAGAGTAGGAGGTAGCCATAGGTGAGACTGGCCTTGGGGCCAGTCTTCAGACCAGAGAGACTCCTTCAGACTATTCAGATGCTAGGTGATCACATGAATGGATTGGAACTCCCAATTGCACCAAGCATTAGGACATTTGATGCACTGGAAGCTTTCCAGGAAAAAGGTAAGTCACATATATGTATGAAAATATTCTTAGTAACTCACCTATCTGTGCAATTCACCTCCAATACTTTGAAATCTGCAAAGAGATGCTCTATTCAGCTGAGTCAGCAGGTTTGAAACACAGTATTCAGGAAGGTGCTCCATCCAGCTGAGTTAACAGGTGACAGAGATGTATCCACAATAACTGAAATGAAGTAAATGTTTCTAAGTGCTTCAGGCTCCAACTACTCCTCCTCACTCTACTATGATCATCCCAAACAGGGTTTATCATTTATCATTCATAAGCATGAACACATTATCATATATAACTCCACTGCCAAGCTCTTCCATTCACCACTGATAGAGGACATCAGGTTTTCTAGAACCCCCAGTATGAAACCCACTGGCTAACACACCCATAGAGTCAGCTGTGATTCAATGTTAAGGAGTGAAGGGTCCACTCCAAGTTGTCTTGTCAGGTTTTTACCCTACCCAAAGCCCCCTGAGCCCACATCACTAGACCTTTGCTGAATATGCAAGTTTGTGAGCAGAGCCTCTTATAATGATACTAAATTAAAAGATGCTAAGAAGGTAATGTTAGAATATGCAAGCACATGCACAGCCACCACTCAGACCTGACAGCACTGCACAGTGATTATAGTATTAAGTTACAATGAGTTCTTTCTTTCTTCCTTTCTCTTGCTTTGTTACTGTACCAGGCCTTTGAGCCTTTGTACTTCCCTTTGTTTCCTTTGATCTCTTTCATCCCCTTTGTATAGCCAGTGGCACCATAGGTATATCACATCTCATACTTAGTTCCAGTACCTCAGTCTGTTTGTCTTCCACAACAACTGAGGTAAGCCACATATGATACATTGCCATAGTGCATGTACTAACTACTGCTTGTAGTGTAGTGTTCTTAGGTAATGACAGTTAGTCCATTTGTCTCCCACAACAACTGAGTGTAGTGTTCTTAGGCCAACTGTTAAGTCTGGGTCCTCCAGACTCAAGTCTGGTTGGAGATCTGAGGGTGAGTATGAAGTTCATTGGAGGACAAACAGAGGACAGGACAGAGATCAGATACCTGGGAGGACATTGGTGCAGGACTCATATGTTGCACCCTTGCCAAGGTTCAGTCCTCATATTTCGTAGGAAAGTAGGAGGAAGCAGAAGGGCAAGGGAAGGAGACTGAGTGAGAATCAGGAGGAGACTAGTGTGATATTCATACTAAGGTATAAGGATGGAGTACAGGGGGTTTATATATGAAAGTCCGGTCTGGAGTTCAGACAGAGGAATGGAGAAGCATGTGGTAAGGTACATTGGGTAAAGGGAAAGCATATGGTGTGGCAAAGGGTTGTAACTAGGGAATGGAGGGTTGAAGGTATAAAGGGAATACTAAATAAAGAAAGCGAGGAAAGTCTGGTACTAGGAGAACGGAGTCTGATATGAAAGCAACGAAATCCAAGTGGGAAGGTCCAGAGTAAGGGTTTGGAGGCCGGAGTTGACAGGGGCTGGGATGGATATGACACCAACACTGCTCTAAGTCTCATACAGCCACCACTTGGGCCTGACAGTGTGGCATGGTAATTATAGTATAGAGTTACAACAAGTTCTTTCCTCTTGTATTTATCTTCCTTTGTGATTGTACCAGGCCTTTGTGCCTTTGTGTTTTATTCCTTTGTTTCCCTTTCATCCCAATATTTTCCCTTTGTATAGCCAGTGGCATGTTAGGTATATTACATCTTACAGACAGTTCTAGCATCTCAGTCTGTTCATCTCACACAACAACTGAGGTAAGCTACTTATGATACACTACTACAGTGCATGTACTAACTACTGCTCATAGTATAGTGTTCCTAGGTAATGACAATAGTCTGTTTATCTCACACAATGACTGAGTATAGTGTCCCTAGCCTAAGGCTGCTCTTAACCTCACAGGTAAGTATCTATTCTTGAGGTTTAGTCTAATATATGTCTTATTACTTTGACATAGGGCAAGGAAATCCTTATCTGAGGTCTGACAAGATTATCAGATAATATTATTCAGAAAGTTATTTAAGCTAAGCAGGCCACAAGAGAAACATGCTGCCATCACATCCTTATGTTAGCCTAGGAGCTTGAGAAAGTAAAGAGACATGTGAAACTCCTTAAAGTGGTGGAAAAAGATTATTAAATCAAATATCTGGAGGCTTTAGACAAAGTGGAATTCTTTGAAAGGTTGCTGTCATCGAGGAATAGTTCCAATCTAGGTAATGACATTAAGTTTCTCCACCAAGCCTATGAGGAAGACATGTTGGCATTCTTGACATGTGAAGAGCAATTGGATCAATTTGAAGGCTATGCTCTGAATACCAGGCTGGCTCAGTTGGACCCTGGGTGCAGTGAATGCCCAAGCAGCATGGTAGATGGTGTCACCATGTAGCCAAACTCAGGCTTCAAACATGCATTTTCAGTGAGTTATAGGGTAAATTATTCAATTTATAAGCTAATCAAATGATCTTGATTCCTCAAACCAGTTTGTCTATTGGATCATGTAGTTATTTGCTGCATTCTTGTGATAGTAACTGTATTTGAAGCTAAATAAATTCTTATTCTTGATTACCACCTATATGTTAGCCTACTGTCTGACCTCAGTATCCCAACACTGCTTTGATGTCGATAAATACAAGGGGTGCAAAAAAAGGGAAAGTACATGTCATGTTGCTACTTAGTTGTCCAAGTCAATCTTGGCAACACACAATCTGACTGCACATGTGACCAGGCTGCTCAAAAATATCCCAAAAGCTCTGGCCTGAATACTACAGGTTTCCTGGTTGAAGATTAACTCAACAATGTCAAAGAACAGCTAGTCATTCCACTGTCCAGAATAATGGCATCACAAGTGATCAGAGGTCCTGCAATTTCTGGCAGATACACATCTCATCAGGCTGGTCCTGCAGATTTCACATACACAAGCTACCCTAGTAAGAGTTTCTCTATTCCAATATACTGGGATCTAATACTAACCTAGTTATTTCTTTCAACTCCAGGCAATCAGCAACCAGCTCCATAGATAATGCCCACTAACTATGATACCCATTATATCAACCAGTCATTGCAGCCTAGGCTGGACTTCCCCCCTCAATCAGCATCTATCACTGTCCAATGGAAGATGGACAAATGGCAACTGGAACCTATGAATATACTACTGGTAGCAGTGCCTTCATCACTGGGATGGATAGGACTGTGTTACACCAGAGACATCCAGTCAAGTTTGGGGTAGCACCATACCCAAGTCCTCACACTGATATTCTAAGGCAAATCACAATGCAACTGACTATCACACCATATGCTCAGCTTTGAGCTGACATTGCCAAAGGTGCTAGGCTAACAAAATTGCAACCTGGAGAGCTAGTCTGTGGCATTGAATTTTCCACTGGTGTAATATGAATGATTGGGCCTATCCTACTAGACTGTTGATCATCTGAGTGACCAGGTCATTGAGAGCTCATTTCATGACAGTGTCCACAAACAGAGTGATGTGGGTATACAATTGCCACCACCACCTAGGCCACCTGTTATATCTATCTCTGAACCTAGACCTTCAAATTTGCCACTAGTCAGTGCTGGTTCTATGCCCACTACAACTCAACTGCCTCCAATGATCCTGAGCAAGAACATATGTATTCAACAAGGTGCACAATGCAACAAAACAATATGTATTGAATATGAATACAATGCCCACTAGAGACAAACTATTATTGATTCTGACATCTGCTACATTTACAGCTGCTGGTAACCAAGGTGAGCTAATCTTTACTTTTATACATGATCTGCCCAAAACTCTAGTGTCCATTCTGGATTGGACTCAAGTGAATGAAGGGAATGTTAGAAAATTGTCCAATACAACCTCTTACATTCAGTCAACATTCAAAAACTATGTAGCACATAACATGCAAGACACATTCCAGCTTTGGGAGGTCACAGTGATCAAAAATGGATTTAGTGAGGCTGAGTGGAAGTGCTTGGAAGTAAGCAGGCTACTCAAGAAAATACTCAGGCAATTAAACACTTGATCTTTTTTTTTCCACTGATTGCTTCTTCCAGCACCCTTTGGATCCAAGCTCAGGCAGTGCCATGATCTCAAGCCAGATTATTAATCTGGTCTCTGATGTCCTATCCTATTTCTAGAGGACCTACACAAGTATGTCAATATGACTGGTAATTTTATTGTAGCATCAACATTGGCAGCAATTTCATACTACTGGGCACTCAAATAGCATGGCCAAGGGGTTTTCACCCCACTGGACTTTATGGTTGAAAGGTATGTGAAAGAAAACTACAGGCATGATACACTCAGTCCTTGCACATGACAAACAGACTAACTTGCATTACCTACAGGTGTGATATACTATGTAGGTGATAAGCATGGAGAGTGTGATGGTATGGTACATGATACTCACCTCAGTCATTGCACATGACAAATGGACTGAGGTGGCAGAACTTCTAACAGGCTAAATATACCAGTTATGCCACCAGGTGACACAAAAAGGGGATCAAAGGGAATAAAGGAAGAAAGGGGAAAAGGTGCATAAAGGGGAACTGTATCATATAAAGGAATTAAAGGTGTGCTTTGATTAGGTCATAACATGTTTGAGAAAAGGTATACATGGTCAAGTGGCTGTGCATGTGCTTGCATATTCTAACAGTATGCCCCAGCATATGTGAAGATTAGTGAAATCTTTTATTCTGTATCTGATACACAATTATTTGCTCTGTTCACACAAATGGTAGTACAATGTGAATAATCTTTGCTTTGTGTCAGCAACTCATAGATAGGCTGCATCTGTGTATAGTGCTGTGCTGGCCCAGCTTGGCCTGAAAGCCCCAACTCAGGCCTGGCTTAGGGGGCTTGGGCCTTGACAAATTGCAGGCCAAGCCTCAAGCCCCCCAAAGCCCCTAATGGGGGCCCGGCCTGACCCAGAAGCCAGGGCTTGGGCTGAAGCCACAGCCCATTAAGTGCAATATGTTTTATTAGACCGAGTGTCAGTACAAAGTAACTACCAATTATCCCACTGATCCCTAACATCTATATCATCACCAGCGTCATCCAATTCTGCCCCCTCCTGAGTAGTCTCCACCAATACTGACAGCTCTTGTCGAAATAAGAGTTTGGATCTTGATGCGAACTTCTGGAATTGAAGTGCCTCAACAATGTCAGCATTGAGACTGTTACGTCGCTTGCTAATCGTAATTCCCACCGAGGAGAATGCACGCTCAGATGAAACAGAACTTGACATGATGGACAGGAAGTCGCGCACAAGCGACCCCCAGACTGGATAACATATGCAGTTGATGCCCCACCACTGGACAATGGAAAGGTTGCCAAGGACATCCAGCGTGTTGAGATATTCATGAAAGCCACGTAGCCATGGCCTTGAGGGATCTTCCGATTGCCGGCCCTTACTTGTAGTTGCCCAGTTATCTTCACCACCACTGTCATCGTCATTGTTGTCATTGTTGTCATCATCCATTAGCTCATTCAAGAGCGCTCGCACTTTCAGGTTTTGACATGTGACACTGAGGTGTGTCTGACTCTTAGCCTGATGTGTCCCTCTGGCATTGTCATGCATGGTGTGGTAACATTCCTCATACTTGTGTTTGTTAGCTCGTTATTCAACCAGTAGATTTCAATGACGCACGATGGCCTCAGCGTGACGCATGGCATCAGTGTAAAGCTCCTCACCCCAACTCGCACGGATGTAGTTAAGTTTTTGATTCAGATCAAGTACTACAATCATCTGTCAGACACATAGTAAAATATAATCAAAACTTACTCATAGCAATGATATACGCATCTGAATTTGATGTACGGTCATAGTATGTCAATAGTTTCTTGAGTCCTGCCTCAAGCGCATTGCTAAACTTGCTATACTTCTTGCTGGATGCACATGCAGACCACACTTTATGGAGCGCTTCAAGTGCCGGCAGAGCGGTGTGAAGAGTGGGGCTGTGTTCGCTCGAGAATGCATGTTGGGCATTCTCAGCATACTTAGGGAGTGGTAGTAAGTCTCTTCGTTGCTGAGGGTAGTAATGCTGCACATACTGCCAGTAGCGTCAGGGTTTGATGGACGCGATTCCACTCAGTGTCATTTAGCTGTAGCTCATATATTCTGTGGCGTTTCTCACTGTCCTGCTCCTGTGCACCAAGACATGCTACGAACGTATTCACTTCCTGTGACTTGTTAGCAATGTGAACAAGTGTCATATCCATCAAATCCGGTACTCCGGACTCAACTCCGGACAACTCCGGACACCTTTCCTGCGACCTCCAGTGCGTTCTCGATGAGTCCGTATTCCTGACACCCTGGACCCTCTGTATTTAGCATTCCTTGTTCTTAGTGTTACGCTCCATTCTTCGCTTACAGTACATAGCCATTAGTTTTGCCCCAGTTCACCCTCCGTCCCTGTGCCCACTTAGGAGCACAGCTCCGGTATACCTAGCATCTGCACTCCAGACTATTAGTAAGACCTATGTTCTACTCCCATATATAAAGTCCCCGCACTTGTAGTAGATACTCCAGTTTGAATATCGACTTGGACAGTCTCCCAAGCTCACTCTGACCCCCTTGAGTC
>JBBPKS010000614.1:0-11030 GCA_038089355.1 Pulveroboletus ridleyi | reverse complement strand
CACCTGCAATACCACCTCAGGCACTGGTTTTCGGAAGCAATAGTGACCCGAGAGGTGGGGTTATTTGTAGTGAGGTAATTGCCCTGTAAGGCCCTTCCATCTTCGCCGGCATCTTCCGATTACATCTAAATTTAGTTATGCGTGATCTGGCCGCTGCTAGGCCGCTCCCACAGCGCTTTTTGTCACAACATGCGCTATCCATGCACTTTCGCGATTCTCATCGAGTGCATCCCGCAGGCGTACCCCTATCCCAACCCTTTGTTCCCCTTCCACCATGGCTCCAGTGAAGGGCACTCGTTTGACATTGCATAGCACCAGCAAAGGTCTCGGTAGGCATTTCACGACACCCCGTAGGCTTCGCAACCCCCAAAAGACACAGATGTATGTGTCCGTCCCAGGGCAAGGGATGAAGCGTCAACGCTTACTGGCGCAGCTCAGCGACCTCTTAAACCCACCTGCACCGGCATCGGCTTCAACAAACGACCCTGTATCACCCCTTGACCGTCTCAAGTCCTTGTTTGAATCAGCGCCCGATGAGGAGGCAGTGCTAGAGGCAGACCTCCCGGATGACATGGACACTCTGGCTCTGGACACAGAACTACCCCCAACGGGTTCGGCAACCGGACGCACCTCATATAACCACCATAATTCGTCCACCCAGTCGGAGAAGTGGAAGAATACTATCCCTGGACTTGTTGTACCGTACCTCAGCTATTTATCAAATACTCTTGGTAAACCTGCCATTGTGCCAGGCCCTATCATCTCACACTGTCAGAGCGACTGCGAGCTGAAGGAAACTACTCTGGTCGTGCTCTTCTATGACTGTGAGCCGCATTCTCCTCGTTTAGCTAAGATCTTTTCAGTAACATGTACCAGATTTCAGACCCACTACCGTCTGCTCTTGCGACTGTGTCTCGCTTCCTCAGGTTCTACTATATCATGGCCTATTTCCAACTGCTCCGTCCCAGCCCCGCATTACGGTTTCGGTTGAGTTGCTTGCATTTTACCGTGCGCTATTCGAGCGCTCTTGTGATGCGGTCAATGCATTGGCATCGGCCCTCAATTCACATTATATTCACAGAGGTTATCGCATGATGAACAAACAGGTAGACTGTCTCTATTGATTGCTATTTTCCTACTGATGATCCTTCTAGGGCAATGCGATTAACGAACCGTTCCGACGTAGCTTAGGTCAGGCCATCCAATGGTTTGATCTTCTCAACGTTGAGCTAGAGCAACGTCTTGAATCGATTCTTTCGGAATGTCGCGTGCGAATCGCCATCACGCCCCTGTCCTCGGATCAAATCACACGGTCCGATGTTCCTGATAATCCTGCGCAAGATCCCGGTCAATCCAGCTTCGGACCTTCCATGCAGAATACCCTTCCTTCGTGTAATCAGCTTCTTCTCCGCCGCTGTCCTGCCTGTTTTGGTGGGAATTCGTTCGGGCGGTCCCTTAGTCAGGGCGCCGACATTCACGTTGCCACTGACGGCAACTTTCATCATCGGCATCGTCGTTCGGCGGGTGATTGCCCAGTGTTTTACGATCCAATATACTTTCTTCCCAAATCTGAAGTAGATTCTATTGGCCAGCGCATTGACAGAGCTCGAAAGCGTCCAGTGCGGCAGCGCCAGGTGTGCGTGCCAGACGAAGCAGTAGACCACTGTGAATCATCGTATGAAGCAGCTGATGGTAAAAAGCAGAAAACTTCAATGGAAAGCTACGATGATACAGGTGTCATGGCACTGATCTGCCGCCATGATATTCCATTGTTTTTCGCCAATATTGACACCCCCGGCGAGCAGCAAAAGTATTGCATCGCGCTCATTGAACATCTGTTCTCTCTCCTTCCTCCACAAGCTACAGTTGTCCTACTGTATGATGTTGGTTGTGTCATAGAACGGTCTATATCTCAGGTATGTGGTACTAATAGTATCAGTAATCGACTAAAGTGACCTCCCATAGTATGACATCCTTTCTGATGGCCTGGCCTCTCGCCTTCGCTTTGCCACCACTGCTATGCATGCATATGGCCACGAATGGGCGTGCCAGCTAGTGTATAACCCGCGACTGATCGAAGGCCTTGGTCTGTCGGATGGCGAAGGGACAGAAAGATTGTGGTCTCGATTCATCAAGCTCATTGGCATCGAGCGATCTTCAGCGGTATGTTGTCACGCCACCATTACGCAACATCTTGCTTAATTCTGATAGCGACAACGTCGGATCTGGTTGATCGATCGTCAAGCAGGCGCTGTCGGTGCGGAAATGCTACGTGATCTCGGAACTTGGCTTAAGCGTCGTCAGAAAAAAGGTGTTCGTGAACAAGGAGAGGCTGCTCAGAACATCCTCAATAACTGTGGTGTCTCGATACCTGAACTTCGGTCACAATGGTCAGACCAATGAGCGGCGCAATTGTCGATACGAGCACGTTAGTACTCCGTTTTTGTTATCCGTGCTCTATCTCATCACTACCAGACATGCCTACAAGACTCAAAAAGGAGTTGGATAGCGTGCTCGCACTCCAAGCAGACCTGGATGCGTCAGAGCGTGCGCTGCAGACTGCACGCGCTGCGATCCAAAAAGATCATCAGGGTGACCTTGCTCTCGAGACACTTGATAGCATGGGACGCACCCACAGTCGTCTACTTGAAAAGATCGAGGCTCTTTACTCATCACTCAATGTTCAGGATAGATTCCCGGAGCTTGAGGGCATTAACCTGGAATTCGTGCGAATCCTCCTATTGGCCCGTGACCTCAAAATTAACATATGCAAGAGGGCCATTGGGAGCTTCTTCGAGTGGGATAAGCTCGATCGTGCGGTCGGCGGAAAAGACAAGGCTCTTGGTATGTCAAAGTCTTCTGGTTCTCCATCTTCTTAGGTCCTTCATTAATTCCGTATGACTCCTTAGGCACCAAACTGCATCAACAAACGCGCAAGGCAATTGCTAAACGTCAACCGGCTCTCATGTCCGCCATACGTAAATTCAACCGTTACTGTGAACAACTCGAGCAATTGTACGACCCTGAGTATGCCATTCCACTCCCCACCCCCCTTCCTACAAAGCTTGCAGACATACGTGGCGACCAGACGTTGCTCGAGGACATCTGGATCACCCCCTCGCAAGGCCAAGTACCACGATGGCTTGAAGATCGTGACGTTCGCAACGGCATCAGGGCCCTTCTTAAGTACGACCGCTGTCTTGAAGAACAGCGTCGCCTCGGTGTAGAGGCGGATAATATGTGCCGTTGGTTCGGAAATGAATTAGCTGCCGTTGAACTTGCGCTGCGACTACCTGAACGTAAGAACGACTGCAATTTTCGTCCAGCCAATCGGAGATACTGCTAACTTCTTTCTAGATCCCCATTTTCACCTCGTATTACAGCATCGCCGTGAGGCCATACTGGAGCTTCAGGCACAATGGTCAATGCCACTGGCCTCCGTAGCGCGCTATGCAGCGCGTGTCCAAGGGGCCATCAGGTTGGTTGACCAGCTATTGGGTGATCCCGCATCATCAGATGTCCAGCTACACTGGCTGCAGCCTATTGTTTGCGATTTTCCCATAATAGCTGATCCTGAGGACGAACCCGAGGAACTCCAGGGGCCAGAAGCACATGCTGATTGCGAAGTGCAGGTGGAGGATGCACTCCTTGGTGATGTTCTCGACGAGGCTGATGTTGAGGACGAGGAGGACGAGTTGCACTCCCTACCCACCGTGAAGTTCGATTGGAATATCCCTGAGGTTACACACGCTTCTTTCTTGCGTTATTTCTAATTGACTACTTTCTGACAGAATCATTCGATTGACTTTTTTGACATCACCTTGGAGATGTTGGTGATCACCAACACTAATGACACACATGTCCGTCCATCCTGTGATGGCTTTGCGCGGATTGTCTTCGAACCAAAGGATGTCCAAATTCTTGGCTCCCCAGAGGCGCGTCTCAATGACGTCTGTCTCAATGGTTGCGCGGCTCTTCTATATTCTGAGCATCTCCCTCCGGATACTTCTCCGATCGCCTTCTTCTCCACTCACGACCTGCCTCGCATCCGCTACAATGCAATCGACGAAGATCTATGGAGGAACACCTCAAGGACGAAGTATTGGCAAAAGCGAATCTGGGTTCTTCCCATCCACCGACCATCCTCATGGGGACACTGGGTCGTGTGCAGTATTCATTTCGATACATGTCGTCTTTTGTTATTCGACAGTCTTGCTAACGAGGCTCCATGGCAGAGAGACCTACCAGTAAGAGGGCACTTATTCACCGATTGATGCTCACACATGTCCTCTAGGATATCCTTCAATTCATTAGTCGTCTCTTGCAACTCGCGGCCATCAAATGCGGTACTTCTTGCCAATTTGATGGTGAATGGTCGGCTGTATCTGCCACGGTGGGCTATTGTACTCTTGAGTGCTACTATAATAATGACAGGTGTACATAGTGCGTTCCACTTCAGACAAATGCTGTCGACTGCGGGTTATGGGTTCTTGCTCAAATCACAGCGATATTGCGAGGACATGGGCTGACGGGTCTCCAAGAGGACGACATGGTGACATTCAGGCGATACCTACTTTCCCTCGTGTCACGCCTTCCTGTAATACCTGCCTAGACCGTCTCTTATGCAACCAAGGACCTTTCTGTGTCCTTCAGATCCAAATAGGAAAGATACCTGTCGAATGGAAGAAATTATGAACGCCGCACAATCCCACCAACCGAGCGGTGAGGATCATCGAAGCCTAAGAGGGCATGCAGTGTGTCATGATTGCACCACGATACATGCTCCACAGAGATACTAAAATGCGACCCTGTCTGAAGTACCCCACTGCGTACAGAACATGCATGACTCAGATAGTTGTGTGTGGTTAGTCGTCGGCAATGCCAGCATGACAGGCATTTATGAATCATGGTGGGTGGCTACAGTTATCTTGCATTTTGGACGGCTGTTTACCACTCTCCCTTACTAGTCCATCTATACGCTGTGGAAAGCAATCTCCACCATTACCAATCGCGTTTCAATGTGTCTCGAAAGACGAGGCAAGGGCGTTATTCAAAGTCCTTGGGCCGGTTGTCGTGTCACTGCCATCCAATCCAACCACAGGAGACATGCTCGCTGCGTTCGGCAATTCGCCCGAGGTACGGGATTTCTTCATTGGCAAGGCTGACGAATTCTACGCCGTCGCCATCGGGGCTCCACCTGGCATCCATCGGTCCAAGTACGTTATGCAACCGTCATCTAAACTTGTCATCTGAACACTGATGCTTTGCAGAGCCAGTGCGGTGCACAGCCAAGGCTCATTTACTCACTACTCATGGAGACGTACCGACACATTCTGGGAAGCATTAGCGTTTGTCATTGTCAAGGGGGTGGAAAACCAGATGCCGCCCATGATAACCTCAGCTGAATTAGTGGTGGACGGTAAATTCCTTCCAGTCTTAGCAGTCGAGCCATCCAGCTTACTCGTGTCGTCTGCAGATCTGGACGTGACCTCACTCCAACAGCAGTTTAGTGCTCAATTGCACATCCATTCCGCGCCTTCAACTCCAACATCGGACCGTCGTTCCTCCTCAACGTCTGGCCCCTCACCATCGTCCTTATCCAGCGCCAGCACAGCGCAAGAACGACCCACAACATCTCCATTTGTGTATACCCATGTACGCACCTTACGTGGAATTGTCGCCAGTCAGTACCACTCGACCCCGTCTCGAATATCTGGTACTCGCGCACGCATGCTGGGCAATCGAGCTGCTCGATACTTACAAGCACATGGCTACACAGCGGAGAGCATAGATACTATCATCAGAACACGTCAGGATACGACATCCCAAACTGAGTTTGCACTCCAACTTGCCGCTGGTGGAATGGCATTTATGGAGGCTACATATTTACATACTTTAATGGATTAGAGAATTGATTTTACCTTCAATCGAATGTCCAAGAACTCAGCGGCAGGGGGCATTTTACACGTGATAGGTTTAGGCTGTGGCCGCGCCACCCACTGGCAAGGACTTGGAGTTCGCCATTGTAACTATGGGATCTCCTCTCCTGTACCCAACCTCATATCTCTGTCTAATACACTGTCACAATGGGATCTATTTGGATTTGTTCGCCATTTGATTGGTAGTCCCATGACCTGGACCAGGCGAAATAGACGGCATCCTGAGCACACGGAGCAACCGAGACTTCTATTTTACTACTCGTCACGGCCTTTCGTGTATTTGCGCGGTGCTCGGTGTGTCAAATCTCGTATCTGTGGGTCTGGGCCAGCTTCTAACTAATCATCCGCCGGAGGTGATGGACGGCGCCACCAGTATATGTATGATGGTGTCCACTCTGGTGACTGGTCTCCATCCAAAAACACCTCAGTGATTGGATCCTACGAAAGGTAGAGGAGATTTCGTTGTAGTACTGAACTGAAAGTTAAGCGTTCACAGATGAATTGCGAGATTAAAAATATTGTTGACGCTCCCTCCAACGAGATGCTCGAGGAGCAACTCGGTGGAGGTCGCCGTCTACCATCGCCTCCTCCGTTCCAAACACCGACACGCTTGCGCAACAAAGTGAAAGCAACCCCTCGCGACTCAGGTCTTGTGCGAGTCGCAGAGACACGGCGTGGCAAATTGCTTGATGAAGCACAGGAAACACAACAAGAAGAGCTAGCGCAGCACACTGACATGGATGCGCCCCAGTTTCCTATGAATCATGTGGAATGCACGAGTCTCTTGTTTGCTGACACAGCTGATGACAGTACTTTCCCTCAGCTTGAAGGCCAAGCAGTAGGCGAGTTGTCGCTTCGTCATTTGAAGCATTGACTGACCTCTAGCTCTAGACCCGTCTAGTCCAGTCCCTGAGCAGGCCCCCCGTGCAGATGTGCTTCCGACATTGGAAGAGGATTCAAATGATGTTACTCCTCGCGGACGTCCCCAGGATGATAGTAACTCTGTCACGGGTTCACCCTTGACATCCACCAATCTGGTTTTTCCAGAGCGTCCTGAAACGCCCTCCCCTCCCCCACGCATTCGATTTGGTGCATCCACACCGGATATTGGTGACGGCATCCCTGATGATGGTGGTATCTTCGCGGTTGGCCGAACGCCAGCGAAAGTAACCAGTATTCTTGACGACGGCTTTCAAAAAATTTATCAAGACTTTAGTGACCTCACAGGGCGCATGGACTGGCCATTCCAACAAGTGATTCAGCGGTTCATGAAGCAATTTTCTCGCATCTGTTCTTCAAACTACTGGAATTCTTACCAGAAATTCTATGCAGCCAACAAGGAGCAAGAGTTGGCACGGCTTGGAGACGTTGACCCGACAACATCCACACCCAGTACGTGGTACAATCAAGTCATTTTGGAATTGCTAATGTGCTTGATTTACAGTGAACATTATCCGACTCTGTTATGGCCGCTTCCGTGAAGCTTACCCCGACACTTTTCAGAAAATTCTGGACATGTTTGAAGAAGCGGAAGCTCTCAGCGAAGGTGACAAGACTGTCGCACAACGCCAGGCGCTCTTTCACAGGCTGGTAAAGCAATATTCTCTATCCGTATGTCGCAGCTTCTGTCTTGCAGGCAGTTCACTAATGTCAAATATCAGCTCACGAGCATGGCGAAAGCACACTCCTTCGAAGCTGTCCTGATTATGGCTGGAGGTGTAGTACATCAAGATGCAGCTCTCGGCTTTGTTTTTTCCTCCCCCCGTGCGGAAAACGTGAGTCACATAAGTCTTCATTCCTCTTTGAAAGTAACAAATATTTCGAAGTTTTTCTCAGAGCGTTGCCGTGCGGACGATAACAATATCCTTGCCCACTTCAAAGCGCATATTTAGTAAGCATTTAACAACTACTGCGTGTATGACCTGCTGACTCGGCCACTCAGCAATAAACTCTCCCTCGCTCACGTCGCACTGGCATTTGATGTGGCGCCTGTCTTGACGGATGAGGCATCTGCCACTGCGAAAGGAGCCCCTGCAAATGAAGCATCTGCCACCGCAAAAGAAGCCCCTGCAACAAAAGATGCTGCCGTGACAAGAGATGCCGCTGATGTGGACGATTGTGAGGTAGCAGATCTTGTGGAAATGGAAGATCATGCACGCGTCCGACAGGCGCTCGTTCAAGCTCTATGTAAGTTCTTGGTGCCAAAGATTGGGGGATCCCTCCTGACTATTGTGGAATAGTGAAAGCTGGTTGCAAGTGGGCTTCTCGGAAGTTGTTCCCTTGGAAAGCACTTCCGTCGAAGCTGGCAAGAAGTGCCGTCATCTGCCATAACTTCCCGGACACCGTCCCCTTCCCTGGCGGCCCAACGCGCTCAAAGGTTGGGTCAAAAGGCATCTCAGATCTCACCCTCGCCGAATGCTCCACTCTTCTCGCCGCCTTGAACGGGCTGTCTCAGAAGAAACTTTATTTCAAGCATGTCCCGAGGATGGAAGGTATGTCGGTCATCAGTGACAGCCGAGGTGTGATTACTTATCAATATCTAGATGACCTTAAATTCTCCCGACAACCCGTCATCATCGGTGCAGCCCCCGGTCATGACTCCCCATATGGGTATGGTCAGAGGATTTTTGCCAATGGCGAGTGTAAACGTGATGGTCTACCGCGTCAGCACAATGTCGCTGCTACTCGCGTGAAGCGAAAAAAACAAACTCCCTCGAGCAAGCCCGCCTCCATTGCCAACTCCAGCAAGGACACGAAGTACGTCGGAAGAACGTCTGGGGCTTGCGACGCACCTGCAGATACCGCCTCCCCCGCCGTCTCTGATGAAGTCCAAATAATCTCACCTCCCCCACTTGAGAAACCTACCAGCCCTCGTCGCAAGTTGCGGCGCATTCGGTCCGCTGCTAAGAATCTCATGAGCGATTCGGAGGTAGACATGCGTGATATGAGTTCTGGTTCAGGCTCAGAGTTTGTGCCCGACGAAGGCAGGAAGGGTGGCCAGGACACCATCAAAGATACCATGGAGGATGAGAGGGATGCCACTGACGGCAAGTGCTGTGAGGGCGAAGGTGAGGCTTCATCGCGCAAGCGCAAGGCCGATAACAACGTTCCGAACCGCGCTGCTAAGAGGCGCATGGTGGTGGAACTCACCGCACGTGTGCCCTCACTCAAGGCAAAGGGGAAAGCGAAAGCGGTCGAGGTGGTATCCTCTCCTGCATCCTCTGAAGAGCTTGAGCTCCCAATCCTAGCTGCTCGCTCTTGGGGGGGTGGTTCCTTGGGTTGCGCAAAGGATTCTGGACAGTCAACACAAACCCTAGCAGGCGGCCCACCTCATGCCCCTTTTCCCGTGACTTTCGTCACTGATCCTGTGCCGCCTCTCCCTGTGCTCCTTCCGGCCTGCACCACCACTCCCATCCAGCCTACACCCCTTCCTCAGGATCTCCTTGAGTCTTCTCCAGTTCACACTGCCGCCCCTCTCCAACCTGCGCCTTGTTCTCAAGACGCTTCCAGTCGCCCAAAGCCAACCTTGGTTATCAAGAAAGCTGCAACGATGGCTAGTAAGGACAAGACTATCGACCCGTTTAGCCGCCGCAAATCAGGTGGAGATTCCTCGGTTCCGGCCATTACAGCCACAGGAACGGCCGAAAAGGCCCCTCCCTCCCCAGACGACCTCCTTGCGGCTGAAGAAGGGCATGTGCAAACCTCAATAGGTGCATCCGATTTCGTGCAGGCTCCCGCGGACCCACCAAGGCTCGGCACATCGACTGTTGTGGGCCATCCCGTCCTCCCACCAATCGCCACATTGCCTGGTGACACACAGCCCCCTACAAACGAGGTGAATGGCTACCTCGCGCCACGGCCAGATAATCCCCAGGTTGCCAGTCTGCCGCAGCTGCCATACGCCCGCGTACCATATCCTCCGCCATTTTACCCCACGCTCCCACCCACACAAGGAGTTGCAGATGGACCGATGGGTGCCGCTCCACCCGGTGCCCCCAACGCTAACAATATGCAAGCACTGCCCTTCAAATCACAAGATGGTGTGCGCGGCAATTACGATGGTGACCACATGCGCTTGGTGGGCGGATGGTATGGTCCTCGCGGCCCTGATCCTCATTTTCAAGCTTATCCTAACGCTTTTTTCGGCCCTTATGCACCCTGGGGCCCATATCGCGATTATCCGAACCTCCGGCATGGTGATCCACAGCGTCTCGCTACATTCAGTGGCAATTCCCCGTATGATGGCACGGGCTACTTCTATCGCGAACGGTCGGGCATGCTTCCTACTCAGACGTCGCTGCCCCCTCAGGGTGTTCAAGAAGGTACCGATACGCCGATGCAGTTGAAGGAAGGACATCAGGTGCCCGGTGGCTCGCTGGGGAATTAGGGAGGTTTGCTCGTTGTTATTGTGTTTGTCATACGAATCTCTTCCTATGTCTTACATTGGTCCTCGCATTGGTATAGCGCTCATTAATAGAACTGTCAATTTCATTGGTTTGTGTACAGTGTGCGGCGGAAACTAAGTCTGGCTACTACGAAAAAAAAAACGGCAGTCTGGGTAGCATATTGCCCAGTCAATAGAGTAGCGGCGCGCATCCACCATTCACGCTCGGTCTCCCGCCCATGTCGCCTGTCGCAGGTATCCGCAGTGAAAGTACCAGCTTGGGTGATAGGTTGATAAGCATACAAAAAATGGAGAGTGATGATAGACGCACTAGTAGTGGTGAAGTGAAGCGCAGGCAACTGCTTGAGGGAGCTCGACCGCTCGAGGTTGCCAACAGTGGAAAAACGGATGGCAAAGCCACACAAAATCGATTCAATGCAGGACTAATGAAGCACAGTCGAAAGACGGGTTTGGATGGATAGCACTGGGCAAGGATGGCCAAGTTGTTGAGATGGAGCTGCGATGGTCAGTACAGCGCCCCCAAAGCGCTGTGTAAGAGGAGAAGGTAGCCACCCGATGCGTGAGAAGTGGCCGACTTACCATTATAGGAAGTGATGGAAATCATCTGGTGATGCTCAAACCTCAGAGGGGTATTTGCTCCTACAAAATAACCCCCCCTTAAGGTGGTGAGAATCCCTAAGAACTGC
>JBBPKS010000613.1:0-11045 GCA_038089355.1 Pulveroboletus ridleyi | reverse complement strand
GTAACTAAGTGTGTACTACAGTAAAAGGGTAGTGAATAAGTCATGCTTATTAGGGATGAGCCACACTTGTTCAACACTCCTCCTTGCTAAGCAGCTGGTAAAGGCACATAAGCATCTAAAGGATGAGACTAGGCTGTCTGTGGGAGATCATAGAAAACTAGACCTAGCTGTGAGCAGAACTGCTCAAACTTAACATGGCCCAAGTTCTTGGTAAGCATATCTGCAGGATTGGTAGTGCCTTCTATGTAGAAGAGCTCAATCTTTCCCTTGGAAACCCAATCTTGAATACTGTGCCAGTGAATATCAATATGTTTGTTTCACTTTTCAGTCACTGAGTTGGAAGCCATAAAAATAGATCCTTGATTATCTCCACAGATAGGGATTGCATTTAGGCAGTATCCCATTTCACCAAGTAACTGGCAAATCCATTTCACCTGATGGCTGCAATCAGATAAGGCAATATACTCAGCCTCAGTAGAGGAGAGGGTGACAACTTTTTGCATGCATGTCTGCCATGAGAAAATGCCTCCAGCCAGTTTCAAGAACCAACCAGTTTGAGAGCATCTGGTGTTTAGGTCAGAAGCTCAGTCTGAATCTGTACAAGCAGTTATCCCATCCCCAGAAGTGCCATCATAGACTAGGGAGTAGTGGTGAGTACCAAGCAAGTAGCAGCAGATATACAGCGCTTTGCTCACATGGTCTTCTGTAAGGTTTTCTGCATGCCTTGAGAGGGCAGTTACTGCATAGGCAATATCTGGGTGAGTGCCTAGTATGATGTACAGTAGAGACCCAATGATGAATTGGAATCATGAGTGAGTTCCAGCATCAGCAGTTTGATCATTGTCTAGGGGATAGTACCCCTGAGGCAAGGGAGTGGGTGCAACACAGGCATTCTGCATGCCAAATCATGCTAGGACCTTTTCAAGGTGTTCACACTGATCAATTAAGATCTGGCATCCTGAGTGGCATATGCACATATGGAAAAACTCAGTGGCTACACCAAGATCTCGACATTCCCACTTTTTCATGAAGAGAGCCTTGACCTCATTCACAATCTCTTTGCTGGGACCACAGAACATGGCATCATCTACATAAATGATTGCAACAACCATATGGGTGCCATGTTTTCTGTAGAGAAATAAGCCAGCATCTGACTTAAGGTGTTCAAAGCCAAGTTCTTCCATGGATTCATTGAGGGCCTTCCACCATGCCAATCCAGCCTATTTAAGACCGTATAATGCCTTGAGTAGGCAGAGGACCTTGTCCTCTTGACCAGGAAGTTTGAATCCCTCTGGCTGTTCCATGTAGATCTCTTCATCCAAGTGGCCATATAAATAGGCACTGCAGACATCTACAGCCTTGATATGCCAGTTTTCCAGGGTAGCTAGTGCAAGTATGAGCCACACTGTCTTAAAGCACATAACTGGAGAGAATATTTGATCAAAGTTGAGTCCTTCAATCTGGGAAAATCCCTTCATGACTAATTATGCATGCTTTTGACTGTCTGGTTTGACATCAAAGACCCATCTGTTCTTAATGACCTGCTGATTTTTAGGGCAGTCTACTAGTTCATATATGTCTCACTTTTTAAGCATCTCCAGCTGCTTGCAGCAAGCAGCCTTCCACTTCTTCTGGTCTGCAGAGGGTAGTTTAAGAATGTCCCTGAAAGTCCATTTGTGAATCAGCTTTGATCCTGCAGAATCAGCTGATGCAATTGCCTTATTCAATAGGTATATAATAAGATCTGCTCCCCCTTCCCAACACAGCTTCTCAACATTTTCCTCACTGAGAGTAGTGGGAGATGATGGAGATGCAGCATCTGTGGGTGGTGAAGAAGGGGTGCCTGGGAAGTGACCCAGTATATCTTCTGTTGGAGCTGGAACCCTGGAAGGGCCAGGCTCAACAACATTGCACCACTGAGAGGTACACTCTATATCCTTTAGCTGATCCACTGGATGTTGGTCATCACCATACACATTATTGGGCTGCCTGGGCACATGATATTCATGCTGAGGGTAGAGTGGAGGAGCAGGCATAGGAGGGTGAGGTTCCTTTTGAGGTCAGCAAGGAGGGGATAAAGCATGTCTAGGCAATGGGGTATATGGAGTGGATGGGGGACTAGGAGGTGGAACAAAGGGAGGAGATGGTAGACAAGGAGGTTGAGGATGATTTTGGTCCTCATGACTGACAAAAGGTGGCACTGGTAGCTACACATCAACTCTGTCAGGAACAGGGGTTTGGGCAGCAGGTTGTCTGCGAGTTGAAGTTTTACACTTTGGGAATTGTGCTTCATCAAAATGAGCATGCACAGATGTGAAAACAACATTTGTGGGAGAGTGCATAAAAATATAGTTGCTCTTGTGTCCAGGAGTGACATCTAGGTACACCATAAGTTCTGACTTAGGAGCCATCTTGTTGGTGCACACATCCTAAGGGATGAATATGTATGCTGTGCATCCAAACATATGCAAGTGGCTAATGTCAGGCTTTTCCTTGTAAAGGAGCTTATAAGGGGTATGCCAATTGTGTCAGTAGAGCAGTGTCCTATTTATCAGGAACAACTCAACAACTTAAAATAAGAAGTTGAGAGGCTGAAACCACAGACTAGACTAAGGTGCGGCTAAGGCACACACACAGAGAATAATCCATAGCGATGAGAATACTAAGCACGAGGACTACTGTACAGGATGAGTGCTACTTATATAGAATATCTAACTCTAAGCCCTGTATCTAGATCTAAGCCCTGTGCCCGAATAATAACTAACAGAAATTAAATAACGGATCAAATGAATCTAAATATGAAATGATAAATAAGCAAAGGATGGAATGATGTCATAGTGATGTCAATAGGCTAGACCATGATGTAATGATGATGACATAACCTGGTATCAATGGAATAACGCAAGTGGAGGTAGCCTAGACCTGAATTAATGGGTAAAGGGGAAATATAAGATAATCGGGTGGAAAAATTAAAGGTAGGGGTTTATAGTAGTGGTTGAAAGACATAAATATCGTTAAGGAAAATCATGGTTCTGACACTATTGTACAAGTGACAGGCATGTGTCATTGAGAATTCCCACCAGCTATCAGGAATGCAAGCCTCAAGGTGCATAGCTTCTGATTTGTCCATGGCAGTGCACATAAAGCACTCAGCCTGGCCATTGCAGGTAATTTCAATATAAGAATTATCGCTTAAATCTTCTCAGGTACATCATACTTCACACTCGCCAGCTTGGCATAGTGGTTCTGGATATGCTGGAGAGCATTTCCAGGATGTGAGTTGGCAGGGATGGTGGTATCCATCATGGCCTTGAAATCCCTATAGACCTGGGGAAGGTCTGCAGATGCAAAGTCAGCCTTGAGAGCCTTAATAAGGTCCTTAGCAAGTCTTAGAGGAGTACTTATGCTGAAGGGTTGACAACATAGTCATCAACATAGAGCCAGCGATGCAGGAATTGGCCTTGTGCCACTTGATATAACAGTTTTGGAGCTCGCTATCGAAGTTGTCTCCAGTAGGAGAAATGTTGGGCTCAGGGAAGTGGATACATCACATGCACCCAAGTGATTGAGTATAGGTAGCAATAGCAGGCCACCAAACAGCCCAGTTGGTGCCAGTGAATATAGGGACACAAGCAGCAGCAGCATTCGAAGACATAGTAGTTCTATGGTAGGTGAAGTGCATCAGAATGACATAGTTTCCCCATAGTATCCAGCGTAATGCAGCCATAAATAGTGCAATCTGATGCTAGAATCATGCTCAAACTTTAGATGCAGCATAGTGAGGGTGAGCCCACCAGCACAAACTGATGTCCAATGGCACATGATGAGTATCAGGTGCAGCTAGAAAAATCAGCATGCCACAGTTTGGTCTGACTCAGGTTAATGGTGCAAACTAGTACTCTATCATACATGATGTAACAGTATAACCATAAATACCAGCATGCCAAGGTCTGGCTTGACTCAGGTAAATGATACTAATTATGCAGCCAGATATACCAGCATGCTGTAGTTCAGCCTGACTTAGGTAAACAGCACAAACTACTACATGTTTGTGCATCAAGCAAAAGCTCTATGTATTCAGGTTAGGCTATACCATGGGTATGGAATACCCATGTGAGTACTGGGTATAGGTACCATGTGGGTACAGGTACAGGTCAGTGCACTGGGTACCCATACCCATACCCACACCCATGCCATGGGTATGAGCATGCTGTGGGTACAAACTTATTTACAAACTCAATGAATGAACTACCAAATACATATAACTAGCTAGTAAATTTGAATCAGGGAGGTCTTCCACAAGTGATCCACCAGTTGATTCAACTGTTTGAGTCTGAGTGCATGCTGGCAAACACTTGAAGTTTTCCACTCTGGACACAGATCAATACAGCTCACCAGCGAAATGGAGGTCAATACTATCTTGACAGCAGCAGGGCGGAAGACAAAGATGACTGAAAAGGCAAAAGCAGCTGTTGAAGAGTCAATAACGTCAAGGAAGAAGAAGGCCAGTGAGGATGCCACCATTACCATGGTCATCAAAAGGCATGATGTTGGTAGTGACAACATAGCAGGGACATCTGTGCAAAAAAAGGGAAGGATCCTGCAGCATCCAAGAAAAGGCAGAAGGCCAGCGGTGACAACACAGCGAGGATGTCCATTGCAAAAAAAAAGAAGTTGACAGCTGATAACACTGTTAATAGTGGGTCAGCAGCTGCATCCAATGTCACATCATGTACCTTGAGGTGTGGCAGTGATCAGATGGACACTGAGATTGTCATCATTAATGGAGATACTAGTACACAGCAGGCTACACCCGAGGAACCTGAGGAGAGGGAGACTGCTGAGGACGAATTGGGTGCATCTATGTTTTTCATATCAAACATGGAGCTCAGCATGATTGCTAGGTTGTCTGATGCAAGAATGGGTCTCACCTATTTATGCCTTCTTTGAGGCCAAACCATGTATCATAGAGATTGGGGGCTGCCATGTGCGTGACTTTAAATGTGCAAAACGGCATTGCAAGATCACTGTCAGGAGATATTTGGATAAAAAAGATGCTCACTCTACCAGGAACATGCATAAGCATGTGAAACTGTGCTGGGGTGAAGAGGCATTGGAAGCAACTGATGATGCCAAGGATGTGGATGAGGCATGCAAAAGTGTTGTTGGTGGTCTCCTGTGCAATGGGTCAATTCTAGCCTCATTTGAGTGCAAAGGGAAGGGAAAGATGACTTACTCCTATCGCCAACATACCCACATGGAGACAAAGTAAGTACATTTTGTTCAGAGTTGCATTGAGAGGTCCTAAACTTAGTTCTTGCAGAGCCAAAATCATTCACTGGGTTGCAGAGGACCTGTGCCCATTTAAGATTGTTAGTGATCGCAGCTTCCAGTTGTTAATGAAAACAGGATGACCAGAATACTACATACCTTTCCCATCCACCATTTCATGTGATGTGCAACTCATGTTTGCTCGCACTCACAAACAGGTTGCTAGGATGTTACAGGTAAGTAATCTGTTGCTGTTTGAGACCTGAAACTAAAGAACATACCAGGAATATGATGGTAAACTCAACTTTATGATGGATGCCTAGACATCTCCCAACCATCGCACATTTGTGGCATTTGGTGTGCATTTCAAGCACAAAGGTGTGCCGCTAAGTATGCCGTTAGACATAATTGAGGTCGCAAAGGTAATCTTACCTCTTATGGACATTTTGGACAAGCACTAATTGGTCATTGCTAGTCCCATACAGGGATTGAGCTTGCAACCGTGTTTGCAAGCATGCTGGACGAGTTTAAGCTAATGGATAAGGTACTTAAAAGATTTTAGTTGTCACCTGTTGATGCTCCTTATCCTTATTCTTGCACCTTGTCACTCACCCATAGACCACAACACTTTACATAAGCATGCTGTAGACTAGAAGTCGCTTCCTCCATTTCTCCTTTCCCTCAGCGTTCTCTCACCACTGTGACAATCACTGAGGTACAATCACTGTATTCTCTGATTACCTTGTAGCTTACATGATCACCTAGCATTCTCACATGCTAGGTAATACAGCGTTCTCTCACCACTATGACAATCGCTGAGCATTCTCACGTGCTAGCTCATACATCACCTACTAGTACTGATAGGTGTCAGATCTTGAGCGTCACATGTGACAATGCATTGAACAATGATGCAATGATCAGAGAACTTGCCATGCAAGTAGATGGATTTGTTGGTCCCATGTCGCAGACTTGTTGTTTTCTTCACGTTGTCAACTTGATTGTGAAGAGTTTGATATGCCAGTTTGACATCAAAAAGAACTGTGTTGATACCACTAAGACAACTACCAACTCAGATGCGGATGATGAACTTGAGGCACTTAGTCAAGAGCTGGTAGAAGAGAAAGCGAGGACAGTAGCTGACCACGATGCAAGTGCTAATGATGAAGAGGTAACCTTGAAGGACAATGGTGACAGATGGGTCAATGAAATGGAGGAGCTGGCAGATGAAAAGCAATGTGATCTAGAGATCGCCATTCAGCCTGTCAAGCTCATGCTTGTGAAGGTTAGAGTGAAGCTTACCATTTGATAATCAACTACTAACAGCCTCACTACCACTGGCAGCTGCACAAGCTTGCATACAAGATTATTCATTTGACGACTAGCGTCCTGCCTGCCTGGCAAACCATCTTGCATGACTTGAAGATGCTGGTGACTTTGATGCCCCGTGATGTCACCACCAGGTGGAATTCAACATTCGACATGCTTGAATATGCCATCAAACATTGCAAAGCTGTTGAGTTGGTCACACAATGGTGGGACCTGGGTTTGCAGCACTTTGAATTGGCTGAGAATGAGTGGGAACTTGTCAGCCAGCTCCATGGAGTACTCAAAGTAAGCACACTTACAAGCTCATACAAATCAATGTAACTAGGGGTTTACCTGATCCCACTTACTAGATCCTGAAGGACACCATGTTGTTTTTCTCCTGCTCAAGCCCCAATCTCACAACTGTCATTCCAGCAATAGACCACATCCATTCTCACCTTCGAAAGGCTGCCCAGGACAGAAGACTAATCCCTCTGATTCATTCAGCAATTTCTCTTCCAATCAACACCCTCAACTGTTACTACTCCCTGATAGATACCTCTGAAGTGTACAGAATTGCAATGAGTAAGTACTCGTCTATTTGAACATCCTTATTCATTGCTGAACCGGTCATTTAGTTCTCCATCCACAGCACAAATTAGCTTACTTCAAGGTAGCCAGATGGGAAGACGATTGGATCAAGACTGCTGAATCACTTGTTCAGGAAGCATTCACAACTACCTACAATGTGAACCGTGTGGCAGATCCTGAGTCGGATGTTGAGGAGTCTGGCAATGTTTATTCCAATCCCAAGGTTAGTAGTTATTCTTTCACATAACCCAGTCCTCTAATCAATCAACAGAGCACCAACATCTTCAACAATTTGTCTGCTCTTGCACCACCAAAAGTGGTTGACCTGTACTCTGAATTTGACTGCTACCTTAGCACTGATGTGGAGCACGTCACAGATGCAATCAAGTGGTGGCATGAACATCATGGCATATTTCTGTGCCTCTCCCATATGGCACTTGACTACCTCACAATCCCAGGTAAGTAGTTGTTCCCTTTATTGTTGTTATCAAACTAATTATTAACCTAGCAACTTCTGTTGACATCAAATGGCCCTTTAGCCATGGTTGCCTCTTACTTTCGCATGTATGATCACATCTTTCAGCCCAGTCGACCCGTGCATTGCTGTGCCTTGGTGCATGGAGCCAGCTCAAGCTTGTCAAGACTGAAGATGTTGAGGTTGTCAGTAAGCTTGCAGACCTTGAGGGCGAAGAAGAACAAGAGTTGGAGGCCAGTTGGGATGCATTAGATAGTGTTCTGTAGCATTTCTCAATGTCAGACTTCAGTTGCGCATGATCAGTGCTGTGTGTGGGTATACCCATGTGAGTATTGGGTGCAGGTATGTATGGGTATGGGTATGGGTCAGCACACCACATACCCACAAGTAAACCCACACCCACAATGTGGGTGTGAGTATATTGGGGGGTATGGGGATGGGTATTAACCCAGATACCCCCGGGTATACCCATGCATTTTGCTAATCCAGGTTTAGCCAGATAGACTCAAATGCAGCCATAAAGGCACTGTATGAGGATCAGCTGCTGAGCCAGGACTCATAACCTGTTGAACAGGACCCTAGTAGCTGCAAAGGATGGCTAATAGGACTCACATAGAGGGGTTTGAGGACATTGGGATGGTCTAAACTGGTGGTTACATGTCAAGAGACTTATTTAAACTCAGTAGTCTGAGTGTGAACTGTAGGTACATGATTATCTAAGACTACCATAATAGGTAACTAAGTGTATACTACAGTAAAAGGGTAGTGAATGAGTCATGCTCATTAGGGATGAGTCACACTCATTCAACAGCACACTCAGTCATTGCATGGGCAGATGAACTGTGTATATTACCTAAGGATAGCATGCTATATACATTGTGAGCATGATGGTATTGTATCATATAATGGTACTCATCTCAGTTATTGCATGGGCACACAAACTGTAAGCGCTCTGCACCCTGTCCTCACTTCTTACTTATATGGGTGAAGTGAACCAAGTGGTTATTCATGAATGAGTATGAAGGAGTATAGTAAGAGAATTGGCCCATCACCAGGACAGGCCTCTCCTTTTTATCTATATACCATGCATGTGATTACCTTGTATCACATGTGCTCATAAGTACACAATCAGGGGTTATTACTCCATTTAGTATCTACAGGGGCTACTGCCCCTTACACCCTCCCCCTGTAGAGCCAGTAGCAGCTCAGACAAAAAGAAACACATTAGATATATTCAAAAACGTAGGTAAGATGAGCACAAGATAAATATAGATCAGCAAAACAGAGTGAGATAGATCAGGGCAGTCAAGATACAGAAGATCATAATCATACAAGAACATTGAATACAAAACAGAGATGGAACAGGAATGGAATAAGGAAGTAAATGATACAAATAATGAGTGAGAGTTGAATCTTGTGTGAGTCCTGGCGCAGGAGGTCAATCACATTCAGAACTGGTCCTCCTTGAGCTCACTATCCTCATAGTGGTCCTGCTGCATGGGGGAACCTCCCCCATCAGCATCACCATGGTGAATGTGAGGCATGTCATATGCTGTAATGGCCTTGCTGAATTGCTGGAGGAGGGCTGAATCCCTTGGGATGCTGGGATGGGCGACCAAGGGAGGCACATCCTCTGGGGAAACCTCGATTCGACAAGCCTCCTGCTCATACCACTTCAAGGAGTGGCCGAGAGACTTGTTGGCGACCTCAGCCCTGAGGTCAGTCCTCAAAGGACCATAGAGGTCCCAGGTGGCAACATTCTCATCGCCTCCAGCAAACTTGATGTGCTTGAGCATCTCTTGAGCACATTGATGAGCCCATTGAATGGCATCATCAGTGACATGGGGGGTAACCCCATTAGCAGCCAGGTATGCTGCAATATCTGCAAGGGTGGCTCCCTTGTGGAAGCCACCAGCCCAGGTGGACTTATGTCCCTAAGCAGGTCCAACCTTGGCCCAGTTGAGGAAGGATTTGTACTGCCCAGGTATGACAAGGAGACAGGTGAGGCCATGCTGCCACACCATTTGGTCAACATGCCCTCAGGGCACAGGAGCTAAACAGTCCATGAAGAGGAGACCCCTCATCTGATGTTGGATAAGAGCATTCAGCTCTGAGTCGGGGTCATCCGGGACAATGGGAGTGCCAGTGACCCCAGGGAAGACCTTCTGGATTGTCTGGCACTGGTCATCAGTGGGGCACTTGCATTGCCACTGTTTGACATAGTCGATCCACATCCCATCAGGGGCATTAAACGACAGAGCATCGTGAGGGAGGAGGGGCTTCTTCCCTGATAGGACAAGTGGGCCTTGTGATTGGCCCTTGGAAGAGCTACCCCTCTTCTAGGTAGTGGTGAATGAGAACCCTGATGGCTGGTCTGTGATATGCAATGCAAGGGGCATGCTAGAGCTCTGCTCCCAAGTAGATGGAGCAGTGTGCTCCTGCAGGGTCATGGTGCCTCCCTTGATGCTAGTTGAGGTGGCAGTGGCTGGACCAGATGTGATGTGCTCCTTGAGTGCTGGGGTGGCAGGCGATGGTGCTATCTCAGCAGGCTGGGCACCTGCATCCTTGGAGGCTCGGTGTAAGGGTTTATTGTATTGGGTGCTCTGCACCCTGTCCTCACTCCTTACTCACACTGGTGAAGTGAACTAATTGGTATTCACAGATGAGTATATAGGAGTAGTGTATGAGGATTTGCCCACCACCAGGGCGGGCCCTTCCTTTTTCTATCTACATACCATGCATGTGATTACAGCATATCACATGTGCTCATAAGTACGTAATAAGGGGTTATTACCCCATATAGTACATACAGGGGCTATTGCCCCTTACACTCTCCCCTAGTAGAGCCAGCAATGGCTTGGAAAGAGAGAAAGCACAATTAGTATATATTCAAGGTAAAATGAGTATGAGATAAATGTAAATATGCAAAACACAATATGTCAAGATGGTCGAGATATGGAGAACAGTCGAGAGCAATGGATACTAAACAGAAACAGAACTGGAACGGTAGGAACAAGTGAAATAAACAACAAATAAAAATGAGCAAGAGTTGAATCTCGCATTGTAGAGTGCAGTGCATCTCTATGTTTACATTCACTACAGTGCTCTATTGCATTTGCTATCTTATTCTGCCAGATACCCGTCTGTCTCATTTACTTACCGCTTTCTTACATACAACCAACCAGACTACCGGACTACGGCCAAACTATCACCGGACCACACACAGTATCTTGTGCTGCATCAGTGGTGGTATAATTTTACTCTAAGGTGTCATTCATGTCTCACTTTAGGCTATACAACCTTTATTCCTACTGTTTCACCAAACTCTTGTAACTCTTGACTACAGGGACCACTGCTACCAATGTTCTGGACTATTTAGTAATTCTCTCATACCTTACAGAGT
>JBBPKS010000612.1:0-11050 GCA_038089355.1 Pulveroboletus ridleyi | reverse complement strand
ATAAATGACCTGACATACATATCAACTAAGAATATGTCTCTGCCTAAGGGGCAGGTTAGGAAGCTGGTTCCAAAGTATATCGGTGTAAAACAACGATCCTTTCTGGGATGGAAAAGGATCTATGAAAATGGGTGCGAGTGTACTTGACCCAAGGGAGGGTGTCAGATGGCAGCAGCCTGAGATATGGACCTGAGTGAAGAATCCCTCAAACGGAGGGAAAACAAATGAATAAAACAATAGTCGGACTGACAAGAACTCAGGGAAAGACAAAGATGATGGGAAGATAAATTTTCAGAAGCACGGGTACACCAGTTTTATAGTCCTGGGTATGCCCGTAGACTTCTATCTACGAGATAAAATGAACCCGAGGCCAATCGGCACCCAGGGAACATATAGACTAAAACTATCTGGTCCAGATGATTCGAATCCAGTACCGGACTGACGCGATCCGGACCCGGATAAATGGGCGGATTGTACAAACGAACTCGGAAAAACAAGAAACGAACAAAATACAAAATAAACCTACCCGGATGGACTGTAAACGCAATGGACGCTTGAGTGGACGCTTGAATGGACCGAAAAGGGAGCTGTATAACCGTAGGAGGGCTCGACCTCCTACATCCGTGGGGGACTGGAATACTGACTGTCCCCAGTTAGTCACGGGACCGTGGGAAATCGCAGCTCGGCAAAGGAACAATAGCAACGCGGGTGGATCGAATGACCACCCGATCGCGTGTCGGACTCTGTAACGCGTTGTGCCTCTCTCTCTCTCATCTCTCTCGCTTCTCGCTTCCTCTCACCTCATCTCGACGCAAACCATGTCCGAATTCGACGAAATCCTCACGTTCACGCAACCGCCAGCCAAAGACGATCCGCAAGCCCATGCTTGGGCTAACCTCAAGGCAGCAAGCAAGTCGATACTGATCGTCGCTAAGACAGTCCCGGACGACAAGGACGAACTGGAGGAGGAGAAGGCGATGTGGGTAACGGAATGGAGGAATACTGTGGTACGTGGTCGACATGCTCTATGCTATTCATTCGCTAATGCTAAGCAGTCGCACACCCTCGGATGCCTCCAAGACACGTGCCACCACGGCATAGAGGCACGACTCGAGAACGGGATCGCGGAAACGATCAAAGAGGCCAATGAGACCACCGCACGATGGAAGATCGAGGCGGCCGACCACAAGAGACAGCTGGACGATAAGGAACGGGCGCGACAAACAGCAGAGCGGCCCGCGACTACAACCGAGACGGGGGGCAGCTCTAACCCCGTTGAAGGTACGAGCGCAGACGTGGACACCAACGTCCCAAACGAAGTCGAACCAGCAACCGCCCCAGCAAAGGCGGACACCATCACAATGGACTCTCATCCAGACACGAGCACGGATACAGGTATGAGAAGATTACGCCCTGTCGTAGTAATACCAGTGCGGCCGACAAAGGTGTGTATCGAATGAGGGGAGGGATGCGGATAATACTAATGAATGTGTCAGTGATCTCGGATTGTATTGGACGACGAAGACGAGGACAACGAAGACGACGAGCCGGCCCCGAAGAAAGCAGCCACGGGCGATGCGCCCATCACCCACGAAAAACCATGCACTGGATGCGCTCGTGCAAAGGCCCCGTGCCAAGGACCCGAAAACCAGACGTGCGAACGGTGCCGCCTGAAGAAGGCCAAGTGCGAGAAGTCAGGTGGCCGCGGAGGAAAGGTGGCGAAGACAAAGGGGTCGGATGGGCCAAAGGGGTCGAAGGACAGGAAGGAAAAGGGCAAGGCCCCAGGTGAGTCAGTACGATTCTCCTCCAAGCGCTACTGACTGTATGCTAGAACTGGCCAACCATTCACGTCAAGACCGGGCTGCTGTTCATGCACCCGTGATCGATCTGGACGACGATGATGATGAAGACGAAAACGACGTGCCGGAAGACGAAGGCCCGGGGCGTCAACCTTGGACCTGGTCAGTCAACCCAAAGGTACGAGAGGACGGCGCATGAGCGGTGGCTGCACTGGACAGCAAGATGCTGCGCGCCGCTGCTCGTGTGAAGGAAGCGTTAGCTGCGTTTGATGAGGTAAGGGCCGAATTGGCCGCTGCGAAGGCCGGGTACGGGATTCCGTAGGGTAGTCATAGTAGCCTTCTTGTCGTATTCGAATCCCATGTCCGTGTCCATGTCCATGTCCAATCGCGCATGAGTCCGATCTGGTGAGGTCTGAACAAAAAGGAGAGAAAACGAGTAAGTAAAGAAACGAACAGATGTATGATAAATCAAATGAATGAACCGAACGCGGGGTACCACCCGACTTGTCTTCATCGATCAGCTTGCTGCGTCTATACCTACATGGATACCAAATGGACAGATACCGGATTTATACCAGATTGGGGGAACGAACTACCGGATTGAGTGCGTCGGTCTCGAGACGTGTTCGAAAGTGAATATCTAAATAGAGTGAATACAAGACCCAAAGAACAAGATGATATACGACTGTTTTATTGTTTTGTAATGAAAGGGAGGGGCGACTGAACGTATCGTATGACTGTCTGTTATTTTGATTTTTAGTGATGATGTGAGAGATTCGATGACGACACCGGACGAAAACTGGGATGAAGATTGATAGACACCGGACTAAACCCAGGATGGGACAAATACGTAGTGGATTGATAATGAAAATGATATTGCGGGTGTCCGACCCGACTTGTGTTCTTCGATCTACTTCTTCTGTCTATGTCTGCGGTGAGACCAACCGAACCGGATGAGACCGGATTGGCGAAACATGGAGTCCGGATAGTACATATGGTCTGCAAAATAGATGAAAGGTAACACACAAATAACGGAAGTGAAAACGACAAAAATGCAAAAATCAAACGATGAAAATGAAAAGGAACAAGAATGAGTGGAAACACGAGTACCTCCCCCAGGGGTACTACAAATGATGACCTCCGGGTCATGACGATCTGGAGTGGGGGAAGCACTGCCAAATGAAGAAAAACAAATAGAAATATCGGGGGGCCAGATAGGCGGCTTCAAATCAAAAGGGGCATAAGAAGCCCAATGAAGAAATGACAAGATAAAAGAAGAAAAGAAGAAACCGGACTGAATGTCCGAATGGCGACAACAAATGTCCTGCTGTGAGGAAAGTGAAGTAGAATCACCCAAAACGGGTGGTGGGAGCGACGTATGTGAGGATGAGATGGGGGAGGCAAGGTCAGCAGAAATAGGGGATAGAGGAGACGAAGGGTCCGGAACGACGGACTGGACTTGAGATTGGTCTGACACGGCAGACGACGACACGGATTGGGGCAATGGCCTGGATATGACTGATGACAACGATGATGAAAGATGATTATTAGCAAAAACGGATGAAGAAGTAAGGGAAATGAGGCCCGACACGGCAGACTCAAATGGAGGTTGGTCTGGCACGGCAGACAACGATGAGGATATGTCCGACACGGCGGACGATGACACGGATAAGGATAGGGGCAACGGCCTGGATTGAGACGACGACGATGATGGCGAAACGAATTCTGAGTCCGACATGGCGGACGACGATACGGATAAGGGCGATGGCCCGGATGTGACTGATGACGAAAAGGATATGAAGGGATTAGCAGATACGGGCGAGGATGATGAAATGAGGTCAGCAAATTGAGCACCGCACAAAAACGAAGGGAGGGACGCCTGCTTGAACACGGAGACGACAGGTGGTGGTGACGCTGCAACTGTGCAATCTCGCTGGAAGGCCTGCAATACCTCTGTCAAATACCCTCGGTATGCTATGACCTCTGGGTCCTCTGAACGAACTGGACATGGCTCTCATTCAACTGGACTGAAGACGTCCGGATCGACATCCATGACAGCATCCCTATCCGGGACGGATACTGACAGGACCGGGTGCAGTATCCATGGTGGCTGTACAACCGGATTCAGATGGCAACGCAGCTGTAATGAGGCAGGTGCGACTGGAGGTGATGACACGACTGGCAGGACAGATGGCAAAGACGGATCCGGACGTGATGCTGGACTCAAGACCGGACGTGGTGCAGACGAATGTGTGACGACAGATGATGGTGCTAGATGAGGGTACGAGACCGGACTCGGGACGAATGATGGCGTAGGCGGATTGATAACTACGGGAGCTGGCACTGGTACTGGATACGGACGTGGCACTGGAGCATGTGGCGCACTGATGATAGGAGATGATGGCACGAATGTCGTAACGCCATTCCGGGGTCCTGACAAAAGAAATGTTGCTGCCGCCAGGATGTCTGACAGCAGGTAAATAGCTTCTGGATGAATGTCTGGCCTTACAATCTCCAAGCATTGTAGGACCCAGATCTCAAGATCACGTGGAAGTCCAGACATAAACAGCACATCGCGGTCTAGCTCAGACAGGCGACGGGTGGACACGAGCGAATGTGTGATCTTGATGAATTGCCGATGATACGCTCCAATGTCGTCAAGCAGCTGCATAGGCCTCAATCTAGACTCCTGCGTGATGGAAACAAGGTCAGCTCGACTATAGTTACGTGGACCTTCGCATCCCGGATAGTGCTTCTTGACTTCCGTAACGAAGGCGTCCCAATCCGGAACCGGATCTGATGCTTCTGGGAGAGTTTCCCAGAACTCTGCGTCGTTGAGATCCGCATAGTAGATGGCGAGCCTAATCTTCCCAGATTGGTTGTATCTGAGCGCATCTGCGAGAGTCGAGATATCTTCGAGGAAGCCAGGTAGCTGTTGTGGCTTGTGTGCGTCAAATCGAGGGGCTTCTGGCGTGTTGCAAAGAGGTCGGATGAAGGCGGCTGGCATGCTGACGTAATGGAATCCGAGGGAGCGATGTTAGCGGAAGATGAGGGCGGATCCGGATGCTGACGTAAACGACGAATCGAGGAGAGGATTAACAAAGTAGAAGCGGAAACTTCGAAATGACGAATAAGGAAGCAACAAATAGCAACGAATCAAATGCGAAGCAGATGGGATGAGCAAGGGTCTGGAAAAAGGGGTCCGGAAAAAATGAAGCTGAAAGGGAGGTAAATGACGGATAGTCCCTCGAAGCTGCACACCACTGAACTGTATCCCCCCCCTCGCGGTGGGCTCCAGTTGTAAAACAATGATCCTATCCGGAGTGGATAAGGATCTATGAAAAGGGGTGCGAGTGTACTCGACCCAAGGGAGGGTGTCAGATGGCAGCAGCCCGAGATACGGACCTGAGTGAAGAAACCCTCAAACGGGGGGAAAATAAACGAATAAAACAATAGTCGGACTGACAAGAACTGAGGGAAAGACAAAGATGATGGGAAGATATTTCTTCAGAAGCACGGGTACACCAGTTTTATAGTCCCGGGTATGCCCATAGACTTCTATCTACAAGATAAAATGAACCTGAGGCCAATCGGCACCCAGGGAACATATAGACTAAAACTATCCGGTCCGGATGATTCGAATCTGGTACTGGACTGACGCAATCCGGACCCGGATAAACGGGCGGATTGTACAAACGAACTCGGAAAAACAAGAAACGAACAAAATACAAAATAAACCTACCCGGATGGACTGTAAATGCAATGGACGCTTGAGTGGACGCTTGAATGGACCGAAAAGGGAGCTGTATAACTGTAGGAGGGCTCGACCTCCTACAGCGCAGCAAGAATAGTCTAGAGAATTTACTCGTGTTAGGGTAGGCTCGCCTCATAACCCATGACATTGAGCGGTCTCATCCTGAGCTCTCTTTGTAGGTGCCTCATCCATCTCCCTGAGTGCAGAAAGGATCCCTGCATGGGAACGAAGCAGAAGATTGTCGGCATCGACTGATGCACGATATTGATTGTGAACATCATGTGGAGTAGTGAGTGGTGTATAATAGACGGTCCCACCCTTGCCTCCTTTCCGCACACCTTTGATGTTGCATGATCAACATGGGGAGAAAGCATTATGTCCCTTCATATTTAGAAGCTTCTCAATCACAATGATGTCACTGGATTTGAATAAAATGTATCCTTGGAGGTAGAAACTGGCACCAGCCAGTGCATCGAAGGTACGGATGCCCTCAGCCAACCTTATACACTCGTCGTCAAGAGGTGCAAGATACGACCCGAGATCTTTCGGCTGGTGAGGTCCTGGAATAACACCAACACAGATGAGATTCTCGAGATGAGTATGGAGGGTTGGAGGGAGGTTGAGATTCAGCAAGAGGATGGGCATAGCTGAGGGACCAGATCTTCATCTATTGAATAGCAAGAAGCCATCTGTTGCAAGAGACAGCGCCATGTCATTCTTGTCCGAAAAGAACTTGTGAGGCTGGAGGACACCATCAATTACCACATGAGTTTCATGCAGCTTCTGATACCAGTGTCCATCAAAGACATCACAAAAGGCCCCATCCACATGTGCAAATTGATCACAGTATGTAAGTTGAGTAACCATGTTGGAACTTTGGAAGAATGCCTGTAGCTGAGGGATCAATGGAATATAGGTAAATATCCTTCGGGCTCTGCGTCCCTTCCCATATCAGTGCTTGTTGCAAAACGGACAATGAGTGAAGTACCTGTACTTCGAAGTATATGTGATGCAGGAATTGATGCAGCAGTCGATATTGACTGGCGTAATGCCGGATAGAACTCTAAGACAGTGAATGATGATTCACTCAGAGGCGATGTCGAGCTTATGGGTGAATGCTTCTCGCATGCAATTGAAGACACGACGTGGCATATTACAGGAAAGTTTTAGTAGGAAAGCATGGATGTTGTCGCGATCCTCATCCATAACCATAAGATATCCTATTTTTAAGTGAGTATACAAAGTGAAACTATTAGTTGAGAGAGATACACACAAATTTGGTGGATTCTCTCTTCTTTTCCAGGACCATGCCAATCCCTAAGGTGCTCAATGATGTCTTCAAGATTCTCATCTGAAAGTTCTTCCTCCTCATGATAGGCTAGTTGGTCTTCCTCTGCCAACTGGTCTGATCTCACCTCCAATGCAACACTGGATACTTCATCTTCATCCCTAGTTTCCTCCGAACCTGTCAGCTGTGCACTAGCAACTGAGCCTGCATCACTGGGCTCAGATCCATCTAAAATCTCATCTGGGTCCTCCTCATTGGATTCATCTTGGATACCCACGTCTGAGTCACTACCAAGGTCTGAAGACAAAAGTTTGTCTGGGTCGACTGTTGAATAGTGTTTGCAATGGGTCCATTCATGCAGCCACTTGTGGCAGGATGGAGAGCAGTGACATTGTTTGAGTACAGGATCTAGTTCATTAGACATAGTTTGAAAACAAGGAAGTAGTTTAGGACCTTGACTTGAGGTCAAGGAGTGATTATGTAATCATTGTGGATGCATGTTTGTTACCAATGCAGTTCACTTCAATTGATCAATCCTAAGTATCATCGGTGCTGCGAAGCTCCACAGTGTATTTCCCTCCAAATCAGAACTTCAACCACTTCCTGGTCCCATACCACATCAAAACTCTTCTTGTACCTGCTCCTAGACCCCCCACTACCATTCTCAACACGACGATACCATGGCACGTACAAAGAACATAGGCCAGAAGAAGACCAGACGATTAGAGAAAAGCTTCCTGGACACCTTTACCAATGTGTTTGGTGATCTACAGAAGCAAATACTTGGAATCCAGCATAAGTGAGCGTTTGTATCAATTGGGCAGCCAGATGGCTTAGACTGAAACACTCTAATGAGGCCATGCACCTGTGAAAGAAAAGAAAGTACTTAATTTATTGAAGAAGCTTGTCTCAAAGCCACCAGGAACAGCTGGGAAGTTCAGCAGATACAGCTTGCAAGATGCGATGGGCTTGAGTAAGAAGACATGTCAATACAATGGCTATTTAGTGCGTATATGCATGGTTTTTCTTCTTATTTATGCCCAAGGTACTTATATCTCATACAGAGAAATATCCACACATTGGGTGGATCAGTTCTACAGTCAAGGAAGACATGGTGCCAACAGCCTGATGTGCTATGTGCTGAAGTGATTGCGCTGGTATGTGTTTATTCAGTTTCCGCTAGTTAATGCTAATAAGGGATGATCAAGGCCCAACAGAAGCATCCATATCTTCAACAGTTCGTCAATGGTTGGCCCATCTCAGATATCTTCAGGCAGTACCTAGTCAACACAAAAGGTTATGCAAAGAAGATCAGAGACGATTGGGACAAGAAACACGAGTGAAAGAAGGGGCACAACAGTGATGATGAAGGGGACGATGGAGATGAAGATGAAGATGAAAAGGGTGATGAGGACAAGGACAAGGATGAAGATCAGGGTGGGGATGATGAGGACGATGAAGATGAAGACGAAGATGAAGAGATGGAAGATGTCGAAAGTGGTGAGGACAATGAGGCGGATGAGCATGATGAGGAAGATCACAATGAAGCAATGGAGGTTGACGAAGGAAGGTCTTATCACAAGAAGTCCAAGGTTCGTTCCTTGTTTTTCCTTCGTCTCTCTAATGTACAGCATTTAGACATTCTCTCAGCCGAACGAACCGAAAAATATGGGCAAGAAGGTTGCGGGGAAGTATACCAAGGTTCGTTCCCTATTTGTACTTTGTCTCTCTAATGTACGGCATAGGCACGAGGGGCTACAAAGAACTTGAGCCGCAATCCCTCAGCAGCATGCTCCATGGCTGTGGCAAATGCTGCAAACATAGTTTACAATTGATAGATCATTTGCGTTGCTGACTGACTTTGAGTTTTACTAGGACGCTGATGATTCAATGGGTAATGGTGATGCTTATTGGCACCCCAAAATGAAATGGATTGTTCAGAAAACCTTGTACACGAATGAGGTAGGCCTATCCCTAATGTAAATATTTATCACTTCCAGGTCACCTCCGGGACTCATAAGGAATCACGATCATTGTTTCCTCGCAATGCAAAGGTGTGTTCAAGTTCATCTTTTATTGCCGGAATGTTTGCTAATGTTGGCATTGTTGTTAGACAGCGCATGATGTTAATGACGACACCTTGATTACATGCCCACAGGAAGGTTGTGATGAGGTTATCCCAGTTGCTCCTTGTCCACACCTCAAGGAGCTGCTTCAGTACTACAAACAATTGATCACAGAGGGCGCTCACAAGGCAAGGTTTGCACAAGTCCGTTTCAACATTTGTCAGGAACTTTCGGAAGAACTGCATATGCTCCGGGTCGCAAGAGGTAATCGCTACCTGTCAAGTCCGGTTCCTCCGGACTCAAGTCCGATCGGAGTTCCGAGGGTTAGTGCACGAAGTTCGTAGGAGGGACGAACGGAGTTCGGAGCGGCAAGGGGGTACCTAGGAGGACGTTGGCGCAGGACGTATGTGTCGCGCCCTTGCCTAGGCTCTGTCCTCGTATTTCGTAGGAGAGAGGGAGAGGGAGGAGAGAGGAGAGGATCGGGCGAGAGGCAGGAGGTGACTGGTTTGATATTCGTACTGAGGTACAGAAACGGAGTACAGGAAGCTTATATACTAAAGTCCGGCCCGGAGTTCGGACGGAGGAATGGAGGAGCATATGGTAAGGTACGTCGGGTAGGAGGGAAGCATGTGGAGACGGGAGGCATACGTAGTGAAAGCATATGGCGTGGCGAAGGGTCTAAGAGGTGATACTAAGGGTCGTAACTAAGGAATGGAGGGACGAAGGTATAAAGGGAATACTAAATAAGGAAGACGAGGAAGTCCGATACTCGGAGAACGGAGTCCGGTATGAAGGAGCGAAGTCTGGACTTCGGAGGTCGGAGAAGAGCAAAAGGCCCGGAGGTCGGAGTGGATATGACACTACCCAACCATCATTGACTTTGAGGCCTTGCCTGGATGGATTAACACGATATCAGAGGTAATTGAGAGTCTTTGTCTGACTGACACAGACAGTATGGACGAGAACTTTATCTTTCGTCACCTGGTCAATACCCTTGTTGAAGCCAACATTGGGTCGACCCAGTGGGAAGCACTGGTGAATTTCGGATCTATAAAGTATTCACATATCCCCAAAGACATTCAAGAGAGAGCATGGCCAGGATAGTGGGTTCCAAATTTCTTTGTCAAAATAATTACTCATCTAGTTCAGTTATGGTCCAAAGGGGTACCAAGTGATCTGTACCACCATCGCAGATTGGATTGGGGCCATACTACCAGAAGTTTTCCATCCGCTCACTGCCGAACGATTCCTTGAATTTATATTAATCCCAAACATTGCTTGCTAACTAATCGCAGAAGACAGGGTCATCGATCCACAGAGCACTCATGATAACCTGATACATAGCAGTGATGTTGGAGATGGATTGCAGAAAGACAACGATATGGCCAACATAGATGACAATCCCAACAAGGACCCAGTAGCCAGTTTTGCTGCTGGCTTACCTGCGAACAACACTGGTTGTCAGATTGTGGTATGTTTCGTTTCCAGTTAAAATTGAAGATATGATCATTGTCACCTCCAGAACTCAAAAACAAGTGTTGATTGCATGTGCATACATGAGTTTGTTTGCCCACACTGTTCGTCTCACTCACTTTATTTAGCGATCAGATGCAGGTCCCTCAAAGTTTCCAGGCTGCTACAATGACCCTAGCAAGGGTCGTAAGAATCAGCACAGCAAGCAAAAGACACAAGTCAAGAAAGAGTCCACTCATAAGAGTGGAAGAATCATAGTGGTGTTATTTTTTTTCTTTTTCTCTCAATTATCTCTGTCCAGCTGACATGTTTGGAATTCCGAAAAGAACAAGCTGTTGACGATGGACGAACTGACCTAGCTGAAACCTCAAGTCTTTCATTCCCTCTGCTCATTGCAACTTGGGTGCAATGCCCACTCATTCGTTTCTGCTCAACTCATGCCTTGTACTCATATTTTCCATTTTATTCATGTAAATTATCCACACCCTGTACAGCTGTGAATGTATAATCCTGGTGCTATCAAGCACAACTCAATGAGATCAACATGTGATTAAATGTTGCCCATTTGAATGTCAATGGAGAAATCAAGGCAAACTTCAGTGGATTTAGATGGTAAGATCAGTGGAAAGTGCTGCCAAAGTTCAAGGCAATGTGACATGAACTTCACTGC
>JBBPKS010000611.1:0-11056 GCA_038089355.1 Pulveroboletus ridleyi | reverse complement strand
CTTCGTGCGCATTCCGTGCGCATCCTCTGCAGCGGCTGTCCTCGGGTTCCCGCGATGCGCCTGCTGGCACTACTGGCACAGCGCTTGTTGCGCTCGTCGCTGGGGTGTCTACAGTCAATTCGTAGACTTCCGGACTTGCTCGCTCGAGGTCCTGGGGTGCGACCGTGGCTGCGCACTGGACTTCCATGTGCTTCCTGTCGCTATCTCCTCTCCGGTTCCTCGACTTGACTCGCTTCTTGACTCGTGTCTTCATAGGCCGTTTCTCATCCTTCCTACAGTCGTGTGCCTTGTGTCCGGGTTCGCTACACCTTTGACAGGTGCTGTTGAACGTCGTTGGACCGTGCGTGGCTGCGCGCGTGACTTCCTTTGTCACTGCAGGCTTCTCGGCCTCACGCGCTGCTTCAGCGGCTGTGCGCACTTTCTCGTAGGGTAACTGCGGCTTTCCGAATCGAGTTGTCAGATAGTCATAGCATTCGTATGCCTTCTCAAATGAAAGCATGCCTATGAGTATTGAGTCTGGAACAGTGGATGTAACAATCCATGTCGCGAGAGCTTTGGACTGCCTGTCCGAGTGCGCTACTGGCCCGAAAAGGTGTTCGCGCAGTCCGTGGACTTCTAGAGCTTCCGTGGTGGCTGCGCACCACTCCGTCCAATTGCTGCCGTCGCGGGAGAGTTCCATGGAGCATTCGAAAAACTCCATTTTGCGAGTAACTTGAGGTTTGCTACTGAGCACAACCGGGGCTCATAACCTGTTAAAACAGATGGGAGGGAGACTGTAGTACCTCAGTATAAGTCACTAAGGTAGAAATCTACAGTAAACCGGCCGATGTAACACTGATTACATAAGCATTAGTCGACTACCATATCGAGAATGGAATATGCGACAACAAATGCATGGCTTGGACAGTTTATATTCTTGTCTAGGAAGGGTGCGCGGTTTAGTCACATGCGCTGGTGTAGCCTCTCTGGGCGGTATGAGCAGTTTAACCTCCTACTTGGGAGGTGTAACCGGTGTGATGACAGTGATTGTTTATCTTTTTGATCATAAATTTGAGATGGACCAGTATAATCAGTGATGGTGCTCTTGATTTGTTTCGTGATTTTCTCGTAAACGGCAAAAGAATCCACTTTACCTCCTTCTCAAAGCCAGTACTCCTGGAACGGCGACTAAACAGCAAGCAAGAGAAAAAAGCTTTGCTTTTTGAGCTCACATACGAGGTGCTTCATTGCATTACACAACCTCTAGTGCTCAGAAGAGCACTCTTTCGCTTTGCTCAATTGTGACTTTTCTTCGCAAGGCGCACTCGCCTTATTACCTCCTTCTCAAAGCTCATCGTCCTTGATGATATATCTATTTGAGAGAGGAATGGGGAGATATGGTATTGAAGGGGATCTTGGGGCAGTTTTATATTGTGTCTAGGAATCCTATAACAGTTTAACCTCTTGCTTAGGAGGCTTGTGGCCTTTTTACATCTTGCCGGGGATGTACATGAGTACAATAGGTGTACATACGATCCATGAACTGAGGAAGAGGTGGAGGGGGGAAAGACGCGCTAAAAGGTAGGATGAACGGAGCTATCCTCTAAGCGTAGAATCTAAGGAGCATGTTGTAGACTTCTTGTAACTCCTGACGAATGCTCTCCTCGTCTCATAATAGGTATTCTTCTACCTCTGGGTCATGGTGGTGCTCATTGGTGAAATGATGGCAACGGGCGGCGGGTACGGCTATGTCCATGAATGGATTTCCTCGTCCAGGTACTCCTGGACCTCTGAGTTCTCTCTCGTGATACCCTAGTGGTAATGGGATATCGTTGGGGTCGATAGAGCAATGGGGTTGTTCCAGATTTGGACTTGGTGATGAGTGATTTAACGTCATACTCGGGACGACTGCTAATTCTTGTTGATACGGCAAATGGGAGGATGGTTGATGACAGTGGTGGTGATGAGTCATCTGGGGTAATTCATGGAATATCGTAGACTTCGCGGAATGGAGGACGCAAGTTGAGTGGGGTACGTCTTGTTGACGATGGATGACGGGCATGACTAGTTAGTCGGGTGATGCGTTGTCTCTCTGCTGATTCCTCTTTTAAGATTTCTCAGTGAGTCTAGACCGAATGCGGGAATAGGGTTTCTCATAATATTTTCCTTGTATACGTTCATAACGGCAGCTTGCTTTGGCCAATGGGAGTGTTGGCAACTAGGGTAGACGGGTAAGACCTGGTGTCGTACAACGCTGTGATGGAGCATTCTCCGACGGACATCTCAGGTATTCCACGAACCTGGGGACTCAAATCACAGACATCCTGCCCTAGTGCACTATGGGCAACAGCAACATTATCCTAATTTGTGTGGCAGTGGACAGCCGCATCGTATACCTGATAACTGTGGTACGTGGGGATCCTTCGAGTGGTATCCGTACTCTATGCCTCTGCGTGTCCTGAGGATCAGATGGCTGGTTTAAGCTAGCTGGGCTGAGGGATATGAATATTCCCTTTATGAGCAGTTTAACCGACGTGCTCAGGTCCTTGGGCCTTTTAATGTCATGCTGAGGACAATAATAGTTTAATGCCAATTTCGGGCAAACGTTCATGGTCATTCTTGAGAGTGGGAATCCTTGTCTCCAGCTCTGATAATCATTACTGTGGGGGTACATAATAAACTCAATGCAACCTCGGGTGCAGAGACATGTGACATGAAATGATAATAAAAGCAGTTTATTCTCATACTGAGGAGAATAACGTACAGTCTAACAAATAATAGCCTGTCGGTAGGACTGCTCATTGGCCTCGGAGCTCCTGGACGCAAGAGGACTCTTCTAATCGATAGGACTGCCCAACTGCAGGGGGCTCCTGATGCAACAGGTACCTTGGTTGACAGTTCTTCCGTAATGTTGCTGACAAATGTAGGAGGGGGTTTGCTAGTAGGATAAAGTATCGACCAGCTAGGCGTGATTGAAAGGGAGAGTGTCTTGAATGGCAGCGAAAGCCTAGATGTGGGATGCGAGAGATTCGCAATGAAGGAAGAGGAGGAAGTCTAGTGTGACGACAATAAGTTTGAAGACATGGGAGACAGATGCTAAAGACGACGACAAACGGCAGCAAGGCCTAATCAAAGTCAAGAGAAGGGGGGGGTGCTTAGTATTATATCAGGAACAACTCAACAACTTAAAATAAGAAGTTGAGAGGCCGAAACTATGAATCAAGCTAAGGTGCAGCAATGGCACACACACAGAGAATGACCCATAGCGATGAGAATACTAAGCACGAGGACTACTATATGGGACGAGTGCTACTTATATAGGATATCTAACCCTAAGGCCTGTATCTAGATCTGAGCCCTGTGCCCGAATAATGACTAACGGGTATTAAATAACAGATCAAATGAATCTAAATGTGAAATGATAAATAAGCAAGAAATGGAATGATGTCATGGTATGTCAATAGGCTAGACCATGAGTAATGATGATGACATAACCTGATGTCGATGGAATGATGCAATTGAAGGTAGCCTAGACCTGAATTAATGGGTAAAGGGGAAATATAAGATAATCGGGTGAAAGATTAAGGATAGGGGTTTATGATAGGGGTTGAAAGGTGTAAATATTGTAAGAGGAACATGATGAAAATCGTGGTTCTGACATAAATGGGCAGTGGACACCCAGATCTACATGCAAGTCCACCTACACATGTCTATAGAAGAGGACATTTATGAGTTGATTGAGGCCTACTGAAAGGTTGGCTGATCTTTTGAGTCTGCCACTGTGGAGCATGGATTCCAACCTCAGAGGCAGTGGGGGCCTTGACATTATGCCCCACCCAATGGTCCACTGCCTAACCAGCAGTTTACGCAATATGGAACTCAACCTGGGCATGCAAATCAATGCTGTTATGGGACAGCCACAAAACCCATCAATTACGTGCTACAACTGTGGAAAGGCAAGCCATATCCAAAGATATTGCCAGAAACCACAGAAGTCACAAGGCCCACAACAAGGAAGGGCTCAGCCAAAACCCCAAAATCTCCAGCAAGTTTGGATACCTGGTGCCAACAGGTACTACATTGAAGTGTGGGTGGAGGACCCACCAGCCAATCAACCTCCTGTGCTACAAGTGCAAATGGCTGTCCGGTCGGCTAAGACAAGCTGACAAGAATATATATATGTCAGATGAAGCCTGAGCATACTGGGCTGATGTCTTTGAATCAGAAGCCAAAGCCAAAGCATCTGAGGCTTTAAAAGGAAGCTGCTGACCGGGAGTAGGGTACCAGTTGGTGATAGTTTATTCACTGCAAAATTAAAAGCTGAAAAACAAAATAAAAAACTAGAAAACCTCTTAAACATCAAAAAAATAGTTACCATGCATTTGGACCCCTCAATTAGGGACAATAGTGACACTTTAGTTAGATCTGGTTTCGAGCCGATGGATTCGGCTGATTGTAGTATTACCCCTGTAAGTCCTACGGACATCCTTGGGTGCACTGGTAGGAAAGCAGTAGGCATAGACAACTTGTTGACCATGCTCAAGGGTGAACTGATTAGCCCTGTAGCTGGCACTGAGCCTGTAGCTGAGCTTTCTGAGTGCACTGATGAGGATTTTCCTATTTGTATGATTAGTCAGGTTCTCATTAATTTAAAGAACTCTTCACTGTCCACCAGGGGGTCTCAAAAGAGCTTGGCACTGGACTTAAAACATAGTGTGCTTAATTCCCTATTTAAGAAAAAAGTGTTCCCATTGATATTTATTAACAAAATCCCTACAAAAAACACCTTAAAAAAACCTGATGAGTTTTCCATTTCAGTCAATGTATAATACCAATCAGAAAAGCAAGAAAAGCAAGAAATGATACTCACCCTGCTCAATTCTGGAGCAGTCAATACTTTCATTGACCGGAAATGGTGCACCAAGCACAAGATCGATCTAATTCCTCTTGATGAGGAAATCAACATGTACAATGCAGATGGTCAAGTTGAATCTCTGGGAAAGATCTCGCACAAAGCTGAACTTGTGGCCTCGATTAATGGCCATCACAAGAAAATACATGCATTTGTAATCAGGCTGGGAACTCACCTGATGATTATAGGATATGATTGGCTCTCACGCCACAACCCCGAAATCAACTGGGTCAATAAGAAGCTAGAATTCACCAGGTGTACCAACGAATGCAATGCATATGCATGGGTGCTTATTCAAACCATTGAGCCTGGTCTCAAAGAAAAGGTTCCTGAGGTCTACCATGACTTCCTTGACATATTCTCCAAACAGAAATTGAACTGCTTACCCCTGCGCAAGCTGTGGGATCATGCAATAGATCTGAAACTGGACTTCATGCTGAAGAAGGGTTGAGTCATTCCCCTTTTGGATACCGAACTAGAAGAAGTGCACAGCTTCATCAAAAAAGAGATTAAAAAAAAGGATATCTCTGTCCATTGAAGTCCCCTCAAACTTCACCAGTCTTCTTTATTCCAAAGAAGGACGGAAAGAAATGGCTTATTATGGATTATCACTATGTAAACGATGGTACCATCAAGAACACTTACCCTCTACCCCTCATTTCTCAACTAGTGGATCAGCTCAAGGGTGCCAATATGTTCACCACAATGGATTTGCGCTGGGGCTACAACAATGTTTGCATCAAAGAGGGCAACAAATGGAATGCGGCATTTGTAACACCTATTGGGGCTTATGAGCCAATGGTGATGTATTTTGGGCTCACTAACTCCCTGCCCACGTTTCAGAACATAATAAACAACATCTTCGCTGATCAATATGCCTTTCTAATTATTTATATAGACAATATAATGATCTTCATGAAGGGCAGGACTAAAGAATAACACAAAGCCCTGGTCAAAGAAGTCCTACAACAACTCCATGAAAATGACTTATCTATCAAACCAGAAAAATGCTCCTTCAGCACTGATAAGGTAGAATTCCTTGGCATGAACATCTTGAAACATGGCATCAAGATGCAAAGCAAGAAAACCCAAGCCATCGCCAATTGGCCCGAACCAACTCACTCGAAGCAAGTACAGGCCTTCCTTGGCCTTTGTAACTATTACTGAAAATTCATCACCAGTTTCACTAACATTGCCAGGCCATTGAATGATCTAACAAAGAAAGATACCCCCTTCTAGTGGGGTTACGAAGAAAAATGGGCATTTGAAACCCTCAAAAAGAAATTCATGGAAGCCCCACTCCTTGCATATCCTGACTCAACACAAGGCATGAGGCTAGAAACCGATGCCTTGGATATTATGACAGGTGCTGTCCTCTGGCAGGAATGTGAAGACATGGAATGGTGACCCTGTGCCTTCCTTTCACATAGCTTCAACTCTGCCAAGTGGAATTACCCTATTTATGATAAAGAACTGCTTGCAGTTATCTGCACCCTAGAAGAATGGCACCACTACCTGATCAGAAGGGACCAGTTTGAAATCTGGACCAATCATAGAAATCTTGAATATTGGAAGAAGCCGCAAACATTATCTGGTCAACAAGCACACTGGCTCACACTTCTTCAAGAATTCAACCTTATATTCATTTATTGGCCAGGATTCACCAATTGAGCCAATGCACTCTCCTGTCACCTGGATCACAGCAATGCTGTCATGGACCTAAATAAGGACATCATTATGCTACCCAAACAATTATTTATATCTGGAGTTACCTTAGAATTACCATTTCACATAAAATTAAAAAGGGAATCAGAAAAAATACAAAACGAAAAAATAAATCACTTTATCTACAATACTACTTCTTCTCTTTTTATTAACAAAGACTCTGACTGGATCTACATCCCAGAACCACTTCGTCTTGACCTCCTTAAATTATCCCACAATGATCCAGTATTAGGCCACACAGGTATGTACCACACTTACGATAGAATTCAACACATGTTCTTCTGGCCGGGAATACACAAAGACATCACAAATTACATAAATCACTGCTACACATGCACCCTCATGAAAGGATCACAAACAGCACCAAAGCAGTCAATCCAGCCCCTTCCCATCTCCAAGTGACCCTAGGAAGATTTATCTGTAGATTTCGTCACCAGACTTCCAGAAAGCTATGGCTTTGATGCCATTTGCATTATTGTTGATTGATTTAGTAAAGAAGTTATCTATGAACCATGTAAAAAGGCAATATCCTCAATATCTCTTGCCAAAATATCCAGGGATGCCATATAGTGTATGCATGGCCTTCCCTCCACTATCATATCAGACCAAGGCCCACAATTCATCTCGGAGTTCATAACTGAGTTGTATAATCTCCTCAGGATCTCCCAGAAGATCTCAACCACCTATTATCCACAAACGGATGGACAAACCAAATGTATTAATCAGGAAATGATACAGTATCTCTGCACTTACATTGCAAAGAAGCAGGAAGACTGGGCAGATTGGATCAAGATCACCCAATTCCAACATAACTCCTCTCTTTTGTCATCTCACGGGTTGATTCCATTCGAAATCATGTGGAACTACTTCCCCCACCTTGGATTTGAAGGGTCATCCTCATCCCTGGCTGGTACCTTTGCACATTCTGCCAGCAAGTCCCACACAGAAGTCCAAGAAGCCTTGGAGGCTTCCTGGCAAAAAATGATAGAGTGCACCAATGAAGAAGACCCTCATCCATATCAGATCAGAGACAAAGTGTGGCTCAGCATGTTATGCGGAGCACAAACACCGAAGCCGAGCAACTAAGGCTTGCTGTAAAGCCTCGCGAAGGAGAAAGAGAGCTGAGGAGAGCACTTTAACCATCCAAGGTTTTAACCCAAGGAACAAGTGGCCAAAGCTGGGGATACCAGCTGAGGACACACCCTTTATATATTGCAGGGGATTGTGCACAGACCAAGCTGTGCTACAAGATAAGGTGTGAACATATGCTACCTATGGTAAGTGATATCCCACAGGTGTGGGAGAGTTCTGTGATAAGGAAGTGTAGTGATGGTAATTAAAAGAGTGAGGTGACCATGTGTTATGATGTCATATGATGTCATGGTCTAGGCTGTGTCATGTGATCTAGTCACGTGACCAGTGAACGAGTGAAGAGAAAGTGAAAAATAATTAGGTCAGTGTATACGATATAATATAGCATGGAAAACTTGAAGTTGCCATACATAGCTAAGAAGCTCACCCAACACTGGATCAGACCCTATGACATGATTCAGTTGATGCCTAATGCAGTAGAACTGCATCTCCCAAAAAATGCACATTTCCACCTAGTCATCAACACCTCCCAGGTTAAGCCATACCATGCCCCCCTTGACAGGCAGCCAATCTCCCACCCAGATGCAGTTGAGGTCAACAAGGATGGTCAGGAAGAATATGAGGTTGATCATATCATGGGTTTGTGCCTTTGCCATGGAAAATTGGAATATCACATCTGCTGGAAAGGATACAATGATACAGATGATACTCATGAAAAAGCTTGGTGCATGGGATTTTGAGGATATCTTGCAGGTTCATTGAGTTGTGTACTTCTCCATATTTAAGCTGACATTTGGTTGTATGTTGCACAATAATTAGTGTGCCATGACATGCTTTGCATGTATCCTCCCAGAACCCCATAACATGTGTGTGCTTGACATGCTCTTTGAGCTGTCCATGTGGCATGCTTATGCTAAGCTACATATGCACACAACCACCACTCTCACCTTCTTTGACATTTCCACTGCCACCCTCAGAGAATCAGTCCAACAGTTTATATGGATAACATGTGAATATTATTTGACATATGAACTCCCTCAAGAAACTGCTGCTTGTGGCCATCAGACAGCAGCAGTCATAGTGAAAGGCAAGGAAGCTAACCCCAGGGTTAGTCTTCAGTGAAAGGAGCAGAAGCTCAACCTCTTGACCTACAAATTTCATGTGCTGGGTGACTACCCTAATACTGTACATGAGATGGGGACTATGGATAGCTATTCCACACAGCCAGTGAGTGATTTTTTTCACTCATTACATCTAATTCACATAATTTGTTATAGGGTGAATTGCAGCACTGCCATGTCAAACAAAGATATGCTTGTACATCAAAAAACAAGCATACAATGACCGCTTCATTGACCAAGCAGGAGTCGCATGCATGCTATATCAACAAACTAATCAAGTCTGTGGTTACAAACACCAATCATGACCTTTGACTGCATACAGAATGACCTCATCATTTCTGGAGCTCACCATCTGACCATTACTACATATCCAATGATTCAAGGAATGTCCATAACCTGGCAACCTGGCTTCATGAATATGCTGGAGACTGTGTGATTAAGGTAAGTAGCCAGCTTTATAAATGATGGAGTGGCTCACAGTACACAGGACTTTCGTGTCCATCTGAAGGACCATATACTAGCACAGCTCCAGAGCATTCAATACCTGGGAGAGGACATCACGTTCTCAGATGATGAATGCAATAGTCTTCTGATCACTGAAGACAAGATGCATGAGCACAAGGTCTTGCAAATTAACTACACAACCTACAATCTATGATGAGAACAAGACAGTATTACCACTGCACACCGTGACATGATGGTCCTGTCTCAGGAGACAGATGAGGTGTGCCATCCATACTGGTATGCATGCATAATCTGCATACTCCACTTCAACATTTGCTATTATGGTAAAGGGAATAATGGAGAGGACATCAGGCATTTTGATGTGCTCTTCGTGCACTGGTTTGGATGGGCTACTCACCTACCATCTGGCTTTGCTGCTCAACATCTTCCAAAGGTCAGTTTTCTTCCCAGAGACAATCCTAATGCTTTTGGATTTCTGGATCCAAACAATGTTATCCAAAGTGCTCACCTGATTCCATCATTCCAGCATGGAATAACAGAGGAGTTGCCTGGTTCACTGCTTGTTTGTCAAGGGAGCAGCGAGGAAAAGGACTGGAGCTTCTATGATGTTAATATGTAAGTTGTTCATTTAGTGACTTGTTGTGCTTACCAAGTCATTGAGTAGGTTTGTTGACCACGATATGTTCATGCGATACCACAGTGGTGGTATTGGACACAAAGACTCAAGGCATTGGGATGAGTTTTTTCAAGCAGATGGTGTGAGGGTACAGGTAAGAGATGAGGAGGAAGATGAAGAAGCTGAAGAAATTGCTGACAATGAGGAAGCAGCAAGGTCAGACATTGATGAAGGGTCAGAGGACTTGGAGGAGCAAGATGATATCAAGGAGGATGACAGGGAAGATGCAGATGGAGTAGGAGACTTAGCAGGTGTGGTGGATGGTGAGGATCCAATTGTTCTGGATGAGGATGAAATTCTCGACAAGCATATTCTGACCCAGGAGGGATATGGGTCATTGTAGTTGTTGCTATTGCTCAAGCCCACAATCCATATATTCACATATCAGACAGTCGCATTGGAAAGACAGAGCGTATACTGCGTGCGTCGTTATTGATACAAGCGTATCGTACTTCTAAATATCTACGAGGGCCGCGATATGTTTTCTGCGATGAGAATCCGCACGCGGTATGCACGTATGACATCATCTCTGCTCGGCGGCGCCGGCAGGTCACGCGTCACTCAATGTCACAGTTTTGCAACTTTGCTGATGTAATTCGCAAGGTGGCCCAGTGCTTTCGTGCCCGCCGTTCCCGCCGTTCCTGCTGTTCGCCGTCGCAATCTCCCGATAAGTAGACGCGATAGCAACATTACAATTGCAACTGCCAACCTTCTTAGTCCACCGTTCACGGGCGACGGAAGGTCCTCAGCATATACAAGAGCTCTATATCCAGTCAAATAGTTCTAAGTTACAACACATCGGATGCCATGAGTGAGCGCACTTCTATCTAACTTGACAGCTCTGTTCCTCACTGACTTGCTGAACCTTGACAGGCGAAGTCCGCTTCTGGGTTCTTCTCGGCAACGAGCTGGTGCATGTTCCGGCTCGGCTTGATGTCTTGCTTGTGACGTTCTATGCAGATCTCAGCAAAACTGATAACGCGGCTGGTCTGATTCCTGCAAGATTGCCATATCGTGCTTGCACATTCTACCGGTTAAAGAGTCCAGTGTTGGTCGCCGACGATGGCTACGAGGGCATGCAACAAG
>JBBPKS010000610.1:0-11060 GCA_038089355.1 Pulveroboletus ridleyi | reverse complement strand
AGCACCATGATTATGTTCATCCACAGCAATCTTGTCCTACTCAAGGGCATTAGGCTAACAACTAAAACAGACAAATATGGTGCTCACTGCTTGCATTCATGCCCAATCACCTGACATCAAATTTCCAAAATGTCGTTCATGGTTCAGGTACACAAAATCTTCATTCGACAGGATATTTTGCACAAGTCACCCAGGTGAACGATAGAAAAAATGAAAACTCTTTGTTATCCAGGATGGAATGGACTCTTCTGGGCGTGGTCCATCGTATCGTAACTTAAAGCTCTGCCAGGCAACATTCCCTAAAGGTGTTGTGTCAATGGTAGCATAAAGATCTTTATGTTCATGTATGGTGGACAGGATCCCACTGAACCATCTTGAAGAGACCACGCCCAAAGATCACAAAGCTTGTCAATGTTGCCTGCAGACATCTCTGCACCCTTGAAAATAAGCTCAGCAGCTTCAAAGCAAAGCTGGTCTTTATATGGATACCAGTCATTAGGATCCTTTGAAGGAAGAGATGGAGGAGGTACATAACTTGGGGTCCAGTGGTTGTCCATTCATGTCATATGCTTCACCTGACATAAAGTCACATTGTCAGCTACTGTCCCATACCCCCATCTCGTCTCACCAGTTAGCTTGTCATGAAAATCCCATATAACACCTGGTTCCAGTTGGGTAGCAGGTTGTAACAGTGCTGAGCCAGTTCAGGAGTGATTCAGAAGTTCGAAAGTGAATCTATGCACAGATGAGTGATGGGATTTCAAACCAGCCTCCATTTTAAACCATTGGCCACAGTTTGCATAGGGATATAGGATGCAACAGGCAGCAAATGCCCTCCAAGATGGTTGGGGATAAGACATTCGAGATGACTGTGGTATGAGAGGGCAGGGTTGAAGCTACACCACTAAGGAGGAAACATAACCTTGTGCCATAATACATTCAATTTGTTTGAGTACATTTTTTCTTTTTGCTGCACCACTCACTTGTGAAACTAGCATTCTTGCTGTGGAAAACCCTCCACATTACTCATTGTCCTCATGTCTTGACCTGTCACTCATCCGAAGAATGCCAACCAGCATCCTGGCCTTGTCATACTTGAAGAAACACAGAAGCGGTGTACTGCAGCACAAAAACAAGCAGATACTGCTGCTGCAGAGCAAGACAGATGCACCAAGGAGGCTGCACGTGAATGTGGTATTCAATGACTGGCTAGTATTATGGATCAGTCAGTGCACAAGAAACAGAACCTTCAAACCCAAGCTCCACACCCATGCCCACGTGTCCTCTTGAAGGTCACTGCACCACCCGACAAACCCTCACAGCACAATGGGGGTAGCCAGACCCTTGTTCCCACATTGTTTGAAGGCAGCCAAGCAATAGGTCCTGGATCACTTGAGGGAGAAGTGGACAAGTTAGAAAAGGACAATGATATGGAAGAGGAAGAAACCCAGCTCATGGAAGATCACACACAAGGTGCATGTTTAGTCAGATGTGTACATGAAACTTATCTCACCCACATCTGCGGTCCCTAGAGGGCAGTTACAATGATACCGGCAATCAGTTGGTGTCAGGAACTAACCTAAAGCATAAAGTATGCCAAAGGACGTCCGGGCCTCCACTCTGGGAATGAGAGCGAAAGGACTAGAATATCAAGCATGAGCCTAATCTACAGGCGAGTGCTACGACTATATACTATAGAATAAGCCCAAAACCCTAGGTAAACCCTGTATCTCGGGCTGAGGGCTGTTACTAACGGATATTAAATAATGATCGGAACTCAACCTTAAATATGATGGCTGAATAAGTTAGGAATGGAATGATGTCATGGTCTAGGCTATGACATAATAGAATCATCTAGAAGGATCTACCTTGATCTAGCTGTTATGAGGTCATCCTGTGACGATAAGATAAGATAAGGGAAAATGATAAAGAAAGGAAATAAATAGGTTCTGTCAGTTGGCTGCTACTGACTATGGGAGCATGACTCACCTGAAGCAGAAACCTGCGACTCTAGTGACACCAGCATGAGTACTCCCTTTATATCTGCAATGGACCTTTTATTAACTGAAACCGTTCTCTGCTATTGGGATTTCCTTGATGAATTATATCAACAAAGTCAAAATACTGTGAAGGAGGGTTTTACTGGTATTGGAGAGGTGAAGAATTGGGCTGAAAAACTTGCCTCTGCCAAGTCAGTCCTGAGTCTTTTATCTCAGCACTCTCATCCTAGTTGGCATACAAGGTCTTTATCTGGCATCACTGCAAGCTCACATAGCAATCCAAGGGGTCAGCATGTCACCTCTGCAAGCATACACTCAAGCACATGCCCATCTACCCCATCTAGCAGCGTGAATGCAGAACTGTGGGTCCTAACATCCTATATTGAGGGTCTTGATGGAGAGAACCTCACACAAACATCTGATCCCCCTGCCAGGGTACAGCCCAGGACACACCACAACCCAACTCAGGTAAGTTTAATTGCTATGCTGTCTGAATCAATACTTATCTGATCAGGTGGTCACTGAAATTGTGAGCAAGTCAGAAATCAACAAGGAAGAAGAATCGGTCTATATGCCACTAACAGCTGTGAAGAAGCCAAAGTCTGTTGATAAGAACAAGGTGTGCTGTAATTTCCCAACTCCCCATTTCTTTTCATTAAACATTACTAGCCATTAGCTCAAGATCCCCCGCCCTCAAAGTGAGCTTGGACTTCAGTGCCACAGCACATGGGCAGCGGTGCTCACAACAAGTATATCAATAATGATCTTCCACTTGGTGTGACAACTGAAAACAGGTGGCGACATGTCTTCATCTCAACCCTCACCAATCTCATTGGGACCTACAAGAATCCATGGACCATCCCAGACGATATCTACTTGGAGACCCTGCAGAAGTGATGCTGAAAAACCATTGCTTTTCATTCAGCAATAACAAGGGACTTGATTCCAAGGTATGTCCCTATCCTTATTTCGTTAGTTGGGTGACCCATTGGGCCCTGTGTTCCATGTTACTTACGTTAAAAAGGCATGAACAGGCCTTTGGTGGTCTCCATTTGTCCTCTAGACATTTGCACACCATTTCAACTACATTCAAGGTTGCACTGATGTTGTTGGCTTATCATTTGAGCAAAGTGGGCCATGAGGTGCACTAGCACTTGCATGTGCAGCGGTAAGTTTTTTTTCTTCCCTTTCTGCTGCTTCTAATATTATCAGGAACAACACAAACAACTCAAAATGAGAAGTAAGTGAGGCTGAAACCATGGAATAGACTAAGGTGCGGCAATAGGCACACACGCAGAGAATAAGCCACAGCGATGAGAATTCCAAGAACGAAGGCTAATTACAGGATATGTACTACTTATATAGGTATACGTAACCCTAATGCCTGTTAAGCCCTAAGCAACGATCGAGATCTGGTTAAGATCCGAGCGAAGCCCTTGACCTGGTATTACTAATGGATCAATGATCTATGGATATAAATAGGTTAATGTGATTGGTCTACGATCGGATGTGAAATATGAGTAAGCCGATTTGTAAGCGGCTGATAAATAGAATGGAATGACGTAGCGTGACGTCATAAATATGGAATATCGTCAGAGGTTGTGTCAATAGGCTAGACCTTGATGTAGATGGAATGGAATGGGCAAATGAGGGTAGCCTAGACCCGAATTAGTGAAATGGTGAAGAGAAAGCTAAGGTAAGCGGTGGATTAAGGAAATGAGATTAAGATAAGGCATGAATATCGTAATATAGACGTTGAGAAAATTGTGGTTCTGACAAATATTAGATCTCTTTAGGTTGCTCACGTTCTCACTTTAGTTGTAAATGAGCAGGTAACATTCATGACTGCAGAATCAGTGGATGCATGGTCTGCTTCTATTCCAAAGGGGGCACAGTATGAATTCAATGAAGGAGTCTGGGGTGCAACCACCCTCCACTACCTCATACCAATCTGAAAACTGTCTGAAGAACAATTCCAGATGATTGTTGATGATACTGTCATATCCGTCCCAGCCCCTATCAACTCTGGACTCCGAATCCCTACTCCGGGCCTCATTCGCCCAACTCCGGACCTCTTCACCCAGACTTCGTCCCTTCCGCATCGGACTCCGTTCTCCTAGTATTGGACTTCCTTCACCTTCCTTATTTAGTATTCCCTTTGTACCTTCGACCCTCCATTCCCTAGTTACGACCCTTAGCTTCATCCCTTAGACCCTTCGCCACACCATATGATCTCCCTACGTATGTTCCCCGTCTCCACATGCCTTCCTATTACCCGACGTACCTTACCATATGCCCCTCCATTCCTCCGTCCAAACTCCGGACCGGACTTTAGTATATAAGCTTCCTGTACTCCGTTTCTGTACCTCAGTACGAATATCAAACCAGTCACCTCCTACCTCTCGTCCGATTCCCTTCTCTCTCCCTTCTCTCTCCTTCCCTCCTACAAAATACGAGGACAGAGTCTAGGCAAGGGCGCGACACACAAGTCCTGTGCCAACGTCCTCCTAGGTACCCCCTTGTCACTCTGAACTCCGTTCGTCCGTCCTACAAACTTCGTACACTAACCCTCGGAACTCCGATCGGACTTGAGTCCGGAGGAACCGGACTTGACAGTATATTCGTACTCCCTCTTGTCAAGGCTCACCTTTCTGACAAATCCTATGTCTGCGCGCACAAGACGAACCTCCCAGCGTGAGCAGATCCTGCAGACTGCCTTTGGCAGTTCTCGCAGGGTCCCTGGAGACTTTCGAAGTTTCTCCGCATGCACCATGGTCACTGCGCCCTCCATCTCCGAGGCGCGTAGCAGACAACCCCTGTCCCTGCTAACACCCCTTCCACTTACCCTCAGTCCCGAACTCCCTCCGATGGGTTCTCAGGAATGGGACGATGAAGAGTCCGTCTGACGAAATATTGCCTCATTTGAAAGGCATGTCGGGATCCCGAGCCGCTAAGGAACAATAGGACCGCTCGCCCACCAATCTGGGCAGTGCCCGGATTGTACCGGATACTACACCGGATACACCGGATCCAGATAAACCAGTCCGGATCAGCTATATCGCTTCGCTTGTCCATAGTAAGGTACCCGCGCTTCACATGCTTTCGATCTATGACATCTGTTGAGGTACGAGCTTGTCACACATACTATAAAACCTCTTCATTCTGGTCCATAGCACCTCAGTTGTTTTTGCCTGTCTGGCAGCAGCTGAGGTGAGTACTTATATACGCACTACATTCCCTTCTCTCATACATAATAGTTCGGATCACTCCGGATTAACTAGGTAAATAAATAGTTGTTTTCGCCTGTCTGGCAGCAGCTGAGTTCGGATCACTCCGGATTAACTAGCTAGCTGCATGCTCGAAAGGTTATGAGCCCCGAAGGCGCACTCTGACCAGAAACAACTCATCCTGCGCTACCCTCAGTGCAAAATTCGGACCTCGTCCCATTTTTGCCAATCAGCTGGCTGACAGCTGTCACACAACACCACATGTCCAACATGATGTCGGATACCATTCAAAGCAACGAGGTCCTAACCAGACCTGAGACTTTCCCATTATGGAAGGTCAAGGTTACCCGAAAACTCCGCAGCAGCAAAGTCTATGGAGTCGTTTCCGGTACGGATACCCAACCCGTATCCGGTAGTGCCGGAGTCACAGCGTCCGATGTCCGCGAATGGCATGAACGCGATGAGAAAGCTCACGGCATCATACAACAACGTCTCTCCAACACCCTCCTACTTAAAACAGAATCTTGCTCTTCTGCTAAAGAATTGTGGGATAAGCTGTTATCACTCTTGGACGCTCCAAACGTCGCATCTGCATTTTATATCTTCCAACAACTCTTTAATGTGGCTTGGGACAGAACCTCAGACATTTCAGAGCACATCGCATCGCTCCGGACCTCAGAGTCCCAACTTGCCGCAATGAAATTTCCGGTGGATTCAAAGGTCATGGCTTTCATCCTCCTCAATTCCCTCCCCCAAACTCCGGAATGGGAGTTATTCAAGGCATCTTTCATCAACACCACAGAGGACAGCAAATTGACCTTCGACGCTGCAGAAACTCGCATCATTGCAGAAGACGCCCGATTATACCCGTCCGGACACGCAGAGTCCGCAATGAACGCATCAGGCGCACGGAAACCGACTACCCGCCCGCCAAACGCTTCTGCCTGGTGTGAACACCACTTATCCTCCACGCACAACTCCGCAGAGTGTGCATCCTACAAGAAATGGATAGCGGACCTGCATAGCGGCGCCTTCAGACAGCAAAGGACGAAGAAGGAGAAAGTGAATGCGTCGGAAGGGGTCTCAGATTCGGCCCATGTAGTCCAGGAACATGTATCACAGGCGCTAATTGAACGGATCCACGCTTATGCATCGTCCGAGCAAGGTGAAAGTGGGAGAAATGTGCTCATAATTGACTCAGGAGCATCATCACACATGGTTCCAAACCGATCCTGGTTTAGAACATACCGCCCACTCGATCCACCTCGCCCGGTTACTCTCGGAAACAATTCGGAAACGCACGCGATCGGAATCGGATCAATACCACTCATGTCTCAGGTCTCCAGATCCACGTTTGAAATCATCCTGTCGAATGTCCTATTGGTCCCGGATTTCCATATCTCACTCATCTCCATAAACCGGCTTGTATCCGCTGGACTGTCCACTGTTTTCCCTGCCAACTCAAATGCATGCTACGTCCGACAAGGACCTAAGACCGTAATGATTTCTGGACACAAAAGCGGCCTATACCATACCCGTGCCACTCCGTGTGACCAAAGTGAGGCGGCAAACGCAACCGTCGATATAAACCTGCTTCACCGACGCATGGGACACATATCCGTTGACTGCATCCAACACATGGTAAAATCAAATCAACTCCAGGGCATTGATGCCTTATCTGGTACCCCAAGCTTTTGTGAAGCATGCACGCTTGGTAAGATGAGGAAACTCCCTTTCGGTACCCAGGATGGCCCCCGAACCACCCGCGCATTGGAAATGGTACACACGGATGTCGGCGGTCCGATCAGCCCAACATCACGGGAAGGATACCGCTTTTGGTTGATCATAGTGGACGACTTCAGCCGCTTCCCTTGGGTATACTTCATGAAACATAAAAGTGAAGCATTACGGATCTACAACCAGTGGAAAGCGGATGTCCGAAATTTCCTCCGGATGGAGATCGGACAAGAGGATTTTTCGGATCTGTACACGAAATTCATCCGAAGTGACGGCGGTATGGAGTATACAAACAAGGCATTCCGAAACCAGCTCCGGACCGACGGCACACATTTAGAAACGTCCGCTCCGTACACCCCTGAACAAAATGGTCTTGCGGAACGAATGAACCAGACACTGGCCACTCTAGCAAACACCATGCTAGAAGAATCAAAGTTACCCAAATCCTTTTGGGTCGATGCTATGTCCACGGCCGCCTACATCACCGCACGGAGCCCGGCCTCTGGACTCGGGGGAAAGATTCCGTACCAGGTACTCTTCGGACGTCGAGTCGATCCGACCTTCTTCCGCCCTTTTGGATGCCCAGCCTACGCGCACGTACCAAAGGAACAACACAGGGGCAAGTTCTGATCACATGGACAGAAGTGCATCATGATAGGGTACACCCATGGGCAGCACGCCTACAAGCTATTGGACATAGAACGGCAGACAATCATTTCCAGCCGGCACGTCGTCTTTAACGAATCCGGAACTGTCGCTGCAGCCGATACCGCTCCATGGAACCTCCCCCCTGTTGAGGGACAGTGGGAGGGGTTACTCCCAGAACTCGGTCCGGCACCAGCAGACGATGAGGAAAATGCCCACCAACAACTACCACCGGATGCAGAACCAGTGGGAGCCGTTCCCGTGCCAGCACTGGATGTCCACCAAGCCGACCAGGTGGTTGAGGATCTCGCTGAACGCCTGAACCAACTCCAAATAAACGACGTCCACTACCAACCTCCGGCACCTGCCCCAGATGCTGCAGAACCGCACGAACCAGATATACCACCCGTCCTGGATCCGATTGATGCACCAGCACCGGCACCACCTCAAATCCGACGCAGCCAGCGGCAGCGCAAGTCCACAAACAAAAATCAGAACTACGACCATACCTTAAATGAGGAAGCGGAAAGGCGAGAGAGGCGGAAAGAGGAAGCACACCCGGATATCCCGGACTGCCCACCTGAGCTACCAGAAGGTGTGCCGGATATCGCTGCCGTATTTACTGCCTCTATAGAGGAACTCTTATTTGCTGGATCCGCGCGAACGTCCGCTGATGAATCGCTCCCGACCACCCTGGATGAAGCGTATACCGGACCAGACAGAGACCTGTGGAAATCCGCCACTGAGGAAGAACTTCAAAGTCTCAATGCCAACCATGTCTACGAGACAGTTCCCATTCCGGATGGTGTAACCCCAATTACCTCCAAACCGGTATTCCGGATCAAACGAGACCAAAATGGAAAGGTGGAACGGTACAAAGTCCGGATTGTCGCTCGCAGATTCACGCAGAAAGAAGGCATTGACTACCAGGAAGTCTTTGCCCCCGTAGCCAACTTGGATTCCATTCGAACACTGATCGCCCTAGCCGCAAAGTACGACCTTGAGCTAGACCAAATGGACGTATCCACCGCGTACTTGAATGGGGAACTAACAGAAGACCTGTACATGATGCCCCCGGAAGGTGTTCCAATCCAACCCGGTTACTGTTGGAAGCTCCGGCGCTCGCTGTATGGACTAAAACAAGCCGGCCGAACATGGAATAAGACATTGGATTGAAAGCTCGGAGAACTCGGATTTGCTCGTCTGGATGCAGAGACCTGCCTCTACATGTTCCAGAAAGATGGCCAAGTGTGTTTCCTAGTCGTGTACGTCGACGACTTACTCTTAGCTGCCACCACCCGAAAGTTCATGGACTCCATCAAAGCAAAACTGTCTGCTGCCTTCAAAATGCATGACCTCGGGGAGGCTAAACACATACTTGGCATCGAAATAAAACGGAACCACCCACTCCGGACCATCTCCCTGGCACAATCACAGTACTGTCATACCATCTTGGACCGGACCGGTATGTCCGCTTGCAAACCGGAATGGACCCCCATGGCACACGGATCGCACCTTTCTGCCACAGATCCAACTGACGACTTGGTCATACCAGAACTCCTCATAGATGGGAAGCAGGTGTCGTATCTCACCGTCATCGGATCACTGATGTATCTCATGCTCGGAACCCGCCCGGACCTCGCATACGCAGTAGGTGCCCTCAGCCGTTTTAGCGCAAAGCCAAAGGCTGTGCATTGGGAAGCCGCAAAACGCGTACTCTGATATGTCCAGGCAACGAAGGACATGGAACTCCGCTTTGACGAAACAGAGCTCTCCACGGATCTTGACTTCCACGGGTACTCGGATGCCGGTTGGTCACAGGATCCGGATAACTCCCGCTCCACTTCTGGTTTCGTGTTCATCAGCAATCGCGGAGCCATCTCTTGGTCCAGCAAGCAACAGAGCATGGTAGCCCTTTCCACCACGGAATCCAAATACATTGGGCTCAGTAACGCAGGGCAGCACTTGGCATGGCTTCGGACCTTCTTTGACGAGATCGGACATCCGCAGAGGGCCCCCACAGAGTTATTTTGCGACAATCAGGCGGCCATTATCTTGTGTCGCGATCCCCAATTCCGGGCCCGGACCAAACACATTCAGAGGAAATATCACTACGTCCACGACGACCTGGTTGGACAGGGAGAAGCTGTGGTCCGTGTTAGACTTTATCATTATTCATACTTATCACTTCGCACTTGTCCGATGCACACACACACACATAGATTACATAAGTCACGCACGTACTCTGGGTCCTCTTCTCTTTCTTCTCTTTCCTCAGCGTTCCACACCATCTCGAGTGTGCGCTGAGGTAGGTTTACATTCATAGTACTCGTTTCATCGTCACTCATGTTGATTACCTAGATCTGGTACTCTAGGTAATGATATAGCGTTCCACACCATCTCGAGTGTGTGCTGAGATCTGGTACTCTAGATCCATCAGGTTATGAGCCCCGAGCTCTAACCGAGCTCGTATCCATCAATCTAGATCACCTCATCTCCAGAGCTATAACACTCGACCCACGCATAGATGCTGAACACCGCATATAGACACAAACCTTTCGCATATATCCTTCCATGGGCAAATACGATCACATTTGTGAATTGACAGGGGCGGAGAACTATCCGCAATGGCGAAAACAAATGAAACTCGCGCTCGAGGGTGAAGATCTCTGGAATCATTGTAGCTTGGGATCAGATCCCCTCGACTTCACCTCGTTTGCGTCAGTCCTCCCAGTTCCCGTTGATCCCAAATCCCCCACGGCAGATGAAGTTACGCATATTCGCTCCTGGTTGGCAAAAGATGCCCAGGCCAAGTCCCTCGTCTACAGGAAAGTATCGACAGTGGTTGGTAGCCTATTGGATGAGAATCACTCGGCGCGAACACAATGGGATTTATTGTCGGAGCGCTATGGGCGGAGGGACTTAATGTCTCAATATGAACTACGTGCACGGATCCGCTCTGAGAAACTGAAAGATGCAGAAGACGCTTCCAGATACGTGGGAGTTTTTGAGGAAGCTCGACGTCGTTTCTTGGAAATGGGGGTGACCTACACGACCGATGAGTCCGTATTTGACCTGCTTCAAGGGCTACCGGATGGTGTTGAGTGGGAGATCTTTCGGGAACTCACGTACAGCAAGCTGTCGGCCTCCGCATTATCAACTCCTGCCACTTCCGCTACATCATCCCCGACTCCTTCTTTCAGCTTTGATGATGCGATCCGGGCTCTCATCGAGAAGGCCAACGCCATCGTTGGACGCTGTCATATCCATCGAATCCGGTACTCTGGACTTAACTCCGGACAACTCCGGACACCTTTCCTGCGACCTCCGGTGCGTTCTCGATGAGTCCGCATCCCTGACACCCCGGACCCTCTGTATTTAGCATTCCTTGTTCTTAGTGTTACGCTCCATTCTTCGCTTACAGTACATAGCCACTAGCTTCGCCCCAGTT
>JBBPKS010000609.1:0-11062 GCA_038089355.1 Pulveroboletus ridleyi | reverse complement strand
TATATTTATTTGTTACTTTTCTCTCTCATATATTTTTGTAAAATTCTGTCCACATTTTCATTGACCACAATATATACAAAACATATCAAATTACTCCATGCAGACAATCCAACACCCTGTTAGAACCAGGGCCTCTGAGAGATAACTCTGGAACTCTGGAGTTTGAGCAGGACTTGGCTTTATTGTCCTTGTTACAAGCAACAAAGGTCGAGAATGATTCAGAAAAGAGTCTTAGAGACTCAAGGGGGTCAGAGTGAGCTTGGGAGACTGTCCAAGTCAATATTCAAACTAGAGTATCTACTACAAGTGCAGAGACTTATATACAGGAGTAGAACATAGGTCTTACTAATAGTCCAGAGTGTGGATGCTAAGTGTACTGGAGCTGTGCTCCTAAGCGGAGCACAGGGACAGAGGATGAACTGGGATGAAGCTAGTGGCTATGTACTGTAAGCAAAGAATGGAACGTGACACTAAGAACAAGGAATACTAAAGAGAGGGTCTGGAGTGTCAGGGATGTGGACTCATCGAGAATGCACCAGAGGTCACAGGAAGAAAGTCCAGAGTTGGGTCCAGAGTTAAGTCCGGAGTTCTGGATTGACAGATATGACACACCCTCTCACATTGCTGATAATCCTATGGTATATCTGTTTTTCAAAGATGCCATTGATGTACTTGATGGAATGCACATTGCATGTACACCAGCAGTGGCTGACAGGGATACAACACAAAATTGAAAAGGATTTCACTCATTGAATTACCTTGTTGCATGCAACTTTGACTTTGACTTTGTGTATGTTCTCAGTAGATGGGAGGGTTCCATGGCTGATTCCCAGTGAAAATTGACCATGTCTGAGGATGTCCAGGTATGTCCGGATATGCTTTCCAAGCTTGTGCATATGGAGTCATGTTGTAACACAATCTACTGATAAAATGAGAATGTTATGCATGCTTGCTCGCTATGTTGTATGATCCTGGGTGATTTTTTGAGGTGCGACATAACGGAGCAGCTCCTGACATAGCAGATTTCACAACGTTTGTGATCATGCTATATGTTGGTATCTGATCACCAATGCTTCCATATGTTCTCTACATCTGGGGAAATCTGATCTGTAATGCTCCCCAATGACCACACGATATGCTCGTATCTGTTCACACCTGGCCATTTCTGATATGACTTACATCTGTGCATATGCTGGTATATGCTACATAATGCTACAAAGTCATCTAACTGATCATTGTCCCAATAACAATCTGAGCGAGCACAAGGGAATGGTGGCAGAAATATGTTGAATGCAAAGTCTGTGCAAATGAGGCAGACAACCAAAGAGCAACCAGAGCAAAAATGACAGGATGCAGGAGTGATTGCATGATCTTGACTGATGAGCAAGAAAGCGAAAGTTTGAAGATCTGAGAGTGGTTGCAGAAAAATGATGGCGGGAAACTGGCAAGTCAAAGATAAGTGTTGAATGGCTAATAGACCTCTCCTTGGGACACATCGTCATCCCATGTATTACTCACTACCTGCACTATGATTAGTGTATGCTAAATACCATTTGCACACCACCTACCAGTTCTTTGGCCTCGTTTTTGTAAGCCTTGAATTGAAGAACTAAGTAATAGAACTTAAACCTCACTAGAACTTACCTCGTGTTGTTGTTCGGTAAGTTGGTTCCAGTATGTACGAAAGTAACCAGACGATCTGTTATTATTAACCTGTCCAAGCCAGTGCAAAGCACAGAGGTTACTGAGAAAGTATCATCAGTATCAATTTGCTTAAAAAACGATTACTTACTATCCAGTCTTACTTTTGGTTGGTCGCATCCTTCGAGCAGCGTTTGTTTTACCTTTACTGTTTGACGAGCTGCCTCCCCTTGTCCCTGTCATACTTTCCTCTTCGCATCTGTTATTGGTATTCTTGGGCATGGGTGGGAGGGGAGGAAGCTTGAGTATCACAGACTTCTTCGCAAGCTTTGCATTACAAAATGGTTAGTACCTTAATCACAAACCACATATGACTTACATGGGGTTAACAATGATGTGAGAGGTCACATTATTTTCAGCTATGTTTGCAGTAGCTTCGGGGGGATCATTTGTTGATGCTACCATAATACACTCTGAGGGGACAGGCTTGGGTATAGTTACTTCCATCTCACCTGATTGTGGAGCTGGAGACAACATGTGGTCACAAGATTCAATCGAATGCTGGATATCGAGGTCTGAGGTGCCAGTAAAAGTTGGAGGAGAGAGCATGGATTCATGTGAGACCAATCCAGATGTTGACAAGCTGGCATCTGTCGAAACAAAAACAGGCGGAATCTCTGATACAGTTGCTTGGATTTCTGTTGATAGCGCAATTGCACCATCTACACAGGGTGCATAAACATGATCTGAGCCGGAACAAGTGAAGCTGTCATGAGTTATTGAAGTACTCATGCTCATCACCGTATCAGATGGTGTCCTGGTCACAGAAGCCTCTATGGTCTTGTTGTCAGGATCCTCTATCAATCAAAGAACGCGTTAGTGCATTCATGAAGATTCTATCCTGCTGACCTTTGAGTTTCTTATCTACCCCCTCATACTTGGTTTGTTTTGCCTTATGCTTCCTATTTGTGCTGCTCGTTGCTTCATCAACACCATCCTCCTGCTTGATTCGGCGACTCCGAAGCCAATTCCCTTGGTCATCAAGGTTGTTGCAGACCCACCCAGGATAATCAATAGAACAGAGGAAATCAATCTTCCAGTCATTTTCTGTGAGCTGGAGCAGTGGGAACAACTTGTATACGAGCAAGTAGACAACTTCCTTGGCAGAGGCGTTAGCCTTTCCCCAGCTCTTTGGAGCCATTCCTTTGATGACAAGCTCTGCCCAACAACCTCATATCGTCTTGTGAATAGCTTTAAGAGTGTACTCGGAGACTGGGTTACCCTCCTTGTCTTCTATGAAAGCGAATTTGTAACAAGGGTCACCATGGGCTGTGGCTGTGTTCGTCCACTTGTTGTACTTGCCCTGAGTCCAGAAGCAAACCTTGGGGCATGTTTCGGCACTTTTCCTTGAGCCAGACACAGTCACAGTATTCTGTAACGACATAGATAGTTGCTCCAACATCGTTCTAGTAAATGTACATGATTAGTACGCTAGAAATATGGTGAGTACTCACTTTAGAGTGTTGTGCTTGATCGTAACTCTGACTAGCTGCATTTCTAAAGTTTTGCATTGTTCCTTCAGCAAAAGGACTTCCTGCATGTATGGCTGGCTGATGTGTCTAATATGTGTTATCGGCACTATTTTGATATCAATCTTATCTGGGAATAGCCAAGCGAAGGCTGTGTGATATTCCCATGGGAGATTAAGGGGCCGCTGGTGGTAGCAGCATGTCCAAAAATATCAGTGTCCAGCATACTCTTTGAAAACCCATTCATATTAGTTGAAAGTCTAGAAAAGTTGTATATTGTGTTCATCATGGAAGAGACATGGACTCAAGATGGAGGCTCGAGAGTGGACGAAGGGCACGAAAGACAGGGGATGTACAGTTTTAGTAACTCTGACCCGGCTAATCCCGAGTGTGCTGTGTCTGCATAACAAGGACTTCTCAGAGTCATTCAGTATGTCCAAGCCAATCACTGAACTTCTCATGCCAAAAGCTCCCAAGATCGACATCTCTGGGGATGTAATATTATTAGATATTGAGGGTGTTGTTTCCGGTTGGGAGACATACATGTTTACCCTTGATACCATCAAGCTGGGAGAAAAGGTAGGATGGTTACACTCTCTTTACCATTTCTACTTCACATGTCTCATAGAAAATTGTCCTTCACATCAAGCATCAAACTGTAGAGACCAGTTCTGTGTATGTACATGCCATTCCCTACACCCTACACTCACACCCACATGATTGCAGCAAGGTCCAAACTGAGGGCGTGATTACATCAAATGACATGCTTCTGTTTTCTGAAGTGTAAGATTTCCCTTTTTTCGATACTCTTTACTCATAGAAATGATAGGAAAATGAAGGATACTCAAGTCGATCATGTCAAAGAGGGACTTGGGATCACTTGCAAACTCAGGCCTCCCGGCCTCATCGAATTAGAGAATGAGGAGGTGCCTCTCAGCCCAGGTGATTACATTCAGTGCATCTATTAATCTAAATGGAACATGACTAACTACATTTAGTAGCTGCCCAATCATCCCATATCATCTCCTTGTCCACTACGGTGTACCCAATCGCACCTTAATCTGATCAAAATACTTAATCTGCAAATTCGACACACCCTTCCTTCCCCTTAAGATCACAGAAAAAAACCTTTCACTGGAGGAGTACCGAAAGAGGTTGCATAAGCGCCTTCGATTGATATAGCTACAAGTTGTGCTATCAATATGCTGTCATGGTTTGTTATCAATGTGCTGTCATAGTTTGTTAAAGTCTTTGTCGGGTTATTCAATCACTTGTTCACTCAGTATGAATCGCATTGCATGAATTGAGGGCAGAAGAAGAAGAAAATCTACTCAATGTCACCATCTTCGCCGTCTTCATCATCTCCTAGCTGTGAATACACGCTATAAGGAATCCCAAGATCTGAGATATCCAACCCCAGCTTCTCCATCATGCAAAAAAAACGGCCTTCAATACCAGATGGTAATGTAAGCATACAAGGAATCATCGCAACAACACTTTGAATACTCTTGACATCACAAATGAAGACGTTGTTAAGTAAGCGGGAGGCTGCAAGAACTTGAGAGGAAAGGCGTAGAAGGTCTGCATCTGGTTCTGAATAGCGCCTGAGTACAACAACATCTCTAAAGCACCACTCTTGCTGGACGCTGACATCAGAAACGGCAAGTCGGCTAAAGTATTGAACCTCCCCAATGTGAACTCTATTATCGAGAAGGAACTAGAAATTGAGCTAGGTTAATAGTAAGGCCATAGAATTCGACTCAGGTGTATCTTGACATTGCGAGAGATGCATAAGTTCTCCTGTGACATAAGTGTCTCCCTCCAGGAGGAGTGAGCAATCTGGTCATTTGGAAGGAGCAGATGTGCCCATTTGTCGAAGTGGGGGATTTCTTGGCCCAGTGGTAGGTAGCTGCATAATGCTTGAATGAGCGCATCATCAGGAACAACAGGATGTTTGGAATGCTTGCGGAGGAGGACATAGCCATCACCGAGGTTGACAGAGCCACGAGGAAGTCCTTTTGGAGGGGTGTCAAGTTCAGGTAGAATAGAGACCAGCATGTTAATTTGGGATCGGCAAACACCCTCTCTAGCTAGGTTTGTATAAGGTCTGGAAGGCTGATGGATTTGTTGACCTAAGTTGCCAATCGTTCTTTCCATTGTCCATTGCACGTAACAGATTGGAGGTCCTTTCTGAAGTGCCTCTGGAATGAGGTGGACAACTTGGTGCACAGCAGGACGAACGAAGTGGATACGGTCATAACGAAGTTGGTAATAAAAAAGCTCATAATTGCGTTCCCAAACACAAAGGAGAGTATTCACATCCTCAAGCTGTTCACGAGTCAGAGAATATTGGCACAGGATTTGGAATCCGTGAACAAGTTGGCAATAGTGGGACCAATACTTCATGGGAAGAGTGCTATAGAGAAGAATTGGGGTGATCCCAAAAGTGTACAACTGGAATTCCCAAATTTTGTACTGAGTATTGATTTTCTCGGCGATATTCCGTGGTTTGCAGTTGTAAGAACCAGGGAGAAACCTTCCAGCAGTAATGACATCCCACCCATGGGACTCCCAGAGATTCTCATCCCTGAAAATGGCCCAGTCCCAAGTGGATTTGTCATCGCTGACACCAACATCCAACTGACCACACTACAGAGAGATGAGAAGGTCTGAAATATTGCCAGCTAGGTGCATGATATCAGTCGTCATGCAAAGTGGAATACCAAGAGAGTGGGAGTGATGAAAACCGAGGATAACCGGTGGTTTGGTGAGGCCGGTTTCTGTTTTCAACTTGTTCCATTGTGTTTGATTGGGAACGGTAATGATCTTCTTGAGATTTTGAGCATAGTCAGCAGAACCACCCAGAGGAAGTTTGAATACATCGATATCAGGATAATTACTTTCTTCAGCAACCCGATCACGAGGACATAGTAGCGCTGGATAATAGTGATGCGTGTGCTCCTTGCATCTACCTGGAAGTCCACAATATAAGCAACAACCATTTTTGCTGCTGTGCCCGACCATGCCATCAAAGTAGACAAGACCAGGGCCGTCGGCAGTGGTGAAGAGGAGGTAGACATACAAAGCATAGCAGGAATCGGATAGAGGATCCCATATGGAGAGGCCCTCATGCTGAATTGCGGTGAGGTGATACATGCCTGGAAAGAGAAATGAATCGACATTCTTTGGCTTCTTAGGACCAGGGATAAAATCACCAGGTAGTACATTGAGCTTGTGATAGCGAACTTTGGGGGAAAGATTGCCTATAATCCATATATACATCCAGAAATCAGATTCCTTGCTTTCAAATAGTTGCATGCCATCAAGCAAGACCATGACCATGACGTCGTGCTCCTTAATGGTGCCATCTAGCACAACACCAAGAAAATCCCAACCCATAATGATATCATTAATAACTGGGATATCAGGAGAGCGAGTGGTTACAATATTATGAAGGACTTCTTGTGTCCTTTCCCATAGGTAGCGCATGGCAGTGGCACCCTCTGGACTGCGATATCGTGCTTGGAGTTGCGGACCAATTGGTATTGTAGTGAACTGTTGGGCAGGTACCTTGAAATATAGATGGGTCAGTTGACATTGTAATAAATTCCTGAATACGTACTTTAACATGTCCACCGGTCCCTTGGAGCTCTGCTTCACTCCACTGAGAGGCGTCACATAGCAGACACACTTCGAGATCACTATAGGGCCCAGTGAATGTAACACAAGTGTTCAGACACATGTCATTGAGAATCGGTTCAATGCCAGTATGGGTAGCAATAAGTCATTCAACTTGGTGAAAGCTGAGCATACTTCCGACATGTGGGAAATTGTTTTTGAACGAACGGGTAATGGATTCATAGGCAGCTTGGGACGAGTTTTCAAGGCCAAGGTAGGTGGAGACGCTATGTCGAATGATGGGGTCATCAATTATAAGTGGGAGAGCAGGTGAATGTCAGAGGCGATGTAGAGTCTTTGGAGAGAGTTTTGCAACTGAATTGGCAGCAGAGGCATCAGATAGGGCACAGATAAATTTCATGGTTTCTTGCATGTGCTTAAATGTTGCAAGTGAAGAGAGGGCTGAAAGATCAAAGGTAGGTTGAGATCAGCATTGATATTGAATGAGACAGCAAAGAGGATGATAACCTCAAGACGGGACTCCATCAGATTCGAATTGGGAACGGAGAGCATCTCCACGCAGACCAGGTGGACCAAAGTCAGGAGGGGGAGTATCTCGTCGTGCGTCAGAAGGACCTGAGTTGGGAGATGGACCAAAGTCAGGAGGGGGAGTATCTCGTCGGCAAACCTCTACTTCATGTGTCATCTTCTGCATAGGAAGGACATTGTTGTGCCTGCATGAAGCTGCACCTCTCCTCCTATGGTTTGTTGGCAGATCGAGACCATGGAACTTAGCTGCTTGTATCTGTTCTTGGTCTTCTGGAGATACCTCTTGTAAATGACAATACCAGGTCGCAAGTAAAACAAGGTGAGGCTGCCCAAAATTGTGGTTTGAACATACACAATTGAAGCACTGAGGATTACTCCTATCATCATCCATGGCAACATGTAGCAGATACATTGCCAGTGGCAAAATTGCCAGAGTCAACCAAATTTGACGAGTTGGAGTCGATGATCGAGGTCAATCAGATAGAATCATACATGGTCATTCAAATAATGGTAAATACATGGCTGGACATGTGTGACCAGGCATCAACATGGTCAATTCTCACTGGGGCTAATGCCTCCATTTACCATGATGCCCATCAAACTGATTTCATGATACCTGAAGGGAAGTACTACTTCACTGATGCTGGATACCCAATTTGCCCCTAGCTGCTGGTCCCATACCACAGCATCCACTATCATTTACCTGAATGGGATTGGGCACAAGTGAGGTAGGTCTGCTTCCTATTTTGCAAGTGATACCTGACTATCATATAGGCCTGCAAATGAGCAGGAGTATTTCAATCTGCATCATGCATAGCTCTGCAATGTTTATTGGGGTTCTCAAGGGGTGGTTTCAGATCCTTGACATTCCTACTGACTATGTGATGGGAATTCAAGTGTGCATTCCACCTGTGCTTTGCTGCATTCACAATATAATCTGCCACTATAATCCTGAAAGTGTCCTACCACACCCAGAGGAGGTACTTATTGAAGGAGGTGTTGATGATATGGTAATTTTTGGGTCTCTCGCAAGTGGATTTATCACTGTTATCCAATGCAGTGAGATGGAGAAGGCCTGGGATGAGATTGCACAGAGTTTCTGGCAGGATCACCTTCAATATGTTAGCACTAGTGAAGGTAGGTAGCCCTGTATAAATTTTAACTGGACTTCTTGTATCTGTGTCTGTGTCTATGTCTATGTCCATGTCTATGTCTGTGTCCATATCTGTATCCATGTCCATGCTATCATCTAGACTAGCCTGGACTCATAGCAAACTCATTCTTACATTACCATGACACAAAATACAGACAGGGCTACAATGTGGTCTTATTGTACTTAGCAATACACTTTTTTATCTAGCCATGTCAGACTTCATCAGAACTGGCATGTGAGGTGGCAAGAAGGAGATACATGTCAATGAAATCACTGTTACCCAAGATGTCAATCATAATAACAACCTTTTCAGCTAAAAGAAAATCCTGCTCACATTCCAGCAGTGTTGTCCAGGCAAGGTTACACTTTTCAGACAAGTTTATGGCTTGCTGCTGAGCAGTGTTAATAGCAGATGCTGTGACCTAAGGTTTGGATTGGATTACCTATTCACTGAGGTCCATGTTCACATGCATTGTTACATATATTGAGCATGCTGACACTCTCTTGAAGTGCATTAATCTTAGCAGATGGTTTTGTGATATGCCATTTTTGACTGCTTGAGGATGTAATGCTTATACCAGACATAGGGATGGATATAGCTGATGAATCATCAAAGTTTGCCTTATGCTTGAGGATGGTTTGACCAAGCTCATAGTAGCACTGATATACAAGGATGGAGCTGATAGGGGTGTAAAGGGAGCTGGAGAGACAAATGGCACAGAGGACTGGAATGGAAGCTGTTATAAAGTGGTGGGAGTCACTGGGGATGGCTAGGAAACAAGCTTGAGTGGTGAGGGTTGGGGAATGGATGGTAGTAGAACTTGGGCTGGCTGAGATATGAAGGAAATTGCAGAGAAAGTAGGAATAGGAGCTGATGCCACTGGAGATGTGAGAGTGGTTACAGAGTTGCTAGAACCAGGGATGCTCAAAGTACTCTGGCTAATGGTAGTAGCAGCTTGGGCTGTCTGAATTTCATCAAGACAAGCAGTCTTGTAATTGACTCTGCACTTCAACAACACTATGCTTATGTTTAGTATTAGGAAGATAATAAACAAAAAGGGGGTGCACCCTCATGATCCTGTCCCATATGCTCTGACTCTCCAGCCCTATGTCTGCCCCTCTTTCCAGCAAGTATGTGAGTCCTGATATGTTCATCATCTTATCAATGACTTCAAATATATGTCTCCTCTATGAGATTCTGATCAGAGGTGCAAGCCAAAAAAAAAAAGGGAAAGGACATACCTGTTTCCATTTTTCCTTGCAACTCTCCAAGGGCATTTTCATCATTGATGGCCCAGTGTGTAGATTTGGATTTCACTACCAATTGGCTTGCATCACTGGCAGAGTTGCCTTCATCTACATCAGTGTCCTTTTACTTCCCCTTACCCCCCTGAGGAGGAGATTGATGAGAAGATGTTTGACCACACTGTTTCCAGGGGGCCATCAGATAGAGTCTGTAGGGATTGGATGCAGAATGTTGAAACAGTAGTGACAATATATACTAGGTTACTCTCCTCTCAGTGCACTGATTTGGCATCTTGGCTCAGCCACCCAAAAAAAATCTGATTGTACAAAAAGACCTGGGTTTTTTCTGTGAGACCTTGTTCCCACCTGATGCCTTATGTATCCCTTTCAAATCCAGTACTTGATTGTAACTACTTTTGGTTCTCCTCAAACTGTCATATCTGCTCTGAACTCCATCCTCCAAACCCCTCATCCCCTCTTCAGTACTCTGTGACCTGGACTTCACACCTCTGTAACCTGGACTTTGTACCTCCATACCTGGATGTCATTCCAACCTCTCAGACTTTTGTAGTTACCATATTTAGTATTCCCCTTGTTCTTCCTCGACCCTTTATTCCTTTCTCAGCCCTTCATTCTTACCATAGACCCTTCACCACACCATATGCCTCCTCCTACGTACATATGTTCCCTGTTTCCACATGCCTTCCTTTTACCCAAGGTACCTTACCATATGCTCCTCCATTTTTCCGTCTGAACTTCAATTAGACTTTAATATGTAAACCCTCTGTACTCCATCTTTGTACTTTAGTACAAATATAGCATTAGTCTCCTCCAGATCCTCATTCAGTCCTTCCCTCTCTCTCTTGCCCTCCTTCTCTCTCCTATGAAATATGAGGACCAAACCTCAGCAAGGGTATAACACATAAGTCCTGCACCAACATCCTCCTAGGTACTCTATCTCTGTTCTGTCCTCCATTCATCCCCTGATGAACTTCATGCACTAACCTTCAGACTCCCAACCAGACTTGAGTCCAGAGAACCTGGACTTAACATAAACACAGAGACATGTATCTCTCACATTCATTCTTAAATCCATGAAATAGATATAAAACTATCCTGCACAATAAAATAAAGCTTTCACTCAGGGATTATTTCCCTTTCCCTTTGCTTTCAGCTCTTTTACCTGCTCCTTCAAAATTGAAATTTGGAAAGCTATCTCCTGTTTTTCCATCCCATTTGTGGCCTCAGTTTTCTTCAACTTGGCTGGATGCTCAGAAATCATTACCAATATCTTTCTCATCATTTCTTCCAAATTCATACCCTACAA
>JBBPKS010000608.1:0-11064 GCA_038089355.1 Pulveroboletus ridleyi | reverse complement strand
GTTCTCCTGTACCCTAGCTTAGACCTACTTGGATTATAAACATCCTATTCCTTTTCTTGTGTCTCCGCTCTACACCTGAGTGAGCGCTTTAGCTCTTGCCTGCGTCCCATCCCGATTACAAGGGATTGTCTTTAGTCCACCCGCCCCAACAGGTAGTCATCTGTCTGGCCTCCACCAGGACAAATCCTCGACCCTATCGTCTGTAGGGTACCCCCTCGTCTCAGTGTCTTAGGATCTTACCAAGTCCGCACTTAACCCCTCGGGATCAAGCGTAACATCAATAACTGGCTCAGCCAGTCGTTGAACTTCTTGAGGTTGTCCTGACCTCCATACTTCCCTGGTTTGGGCAGATTCATCGCCTTCACCTCAGGCCCTACTGGGCCGGTCAGTCACCCGACTTGTTCCCATATACGCTGCACATATTGCTGCTGCATGTAATCCATGTAGCGTGCATTACCAGGGGTGAATCCTCTGAGATAATTCCAACGATGAGGTCGTCTGGCGGGCTCACCTCCGCCACTCCTCATGTCGGATTGGCCATCGGATTGGCTGTCGGATTGACTACCGTCATCCGGATCCCCTGAATCATCCAGGTCATTTGGGGGTCCCCCATCGAGGGGTCCTCCCTGTGGAGGGTCACCCTCCTCTGCATCATGTCGCCTGTGAGGCCGTACCTCCTGGCGTGGGGCAGGTAGTCGGCCCTCATTGGTGTCATGACCACAGTCTCCCTGAATGGGTCCATTACCAGACGGTCAGCCGTCCCCTGCAGCATTATTCGCTGCCACGGCACGATCTCATGTCATTCAATGCAGGAGGGCTCTTTCCCTGTGTCTTGGGGTGCCGTACAGATGGTGCATGATGTTGGAATCCCGACCCGAGAGGTATGCTGGTCGATTTGGCATATTAGGGGTGAGGCCCCATTCTGTTGTCGTGCGACTAGCGGGGGCACTTTGTATCAAATATAGTGCCCAGTCACTTATCTGATGACACACGACCTCTGTTGTCACACAACACGTCTAGTCCCCTGACCCACTTGAACCTACCACTGGCCAGATAGCTCAGATGGTAGAGCTACTGGTAATTATCCAGGCGGTCCTGGGTTCAATTCCCAGTCTGGCCATCTTTTCACTTTGCGTGCCACACTTGTAACTCTGATACTTTGGCTATGGGACGTTGCCGTCCCTCACCTCACCAGGCCGCCCGCCTCACTATGGGACGTGAGGTCCGCCTTGATGGGCACTGGGCTTATCGCCCGGTTGGATGTCCCATCATCATCTGTGAATCTTCATCGCAATTGTTCCAGCATTGCAGCATTATGCTGCCCGGGATTTATCCTGTGATTGTGGAACCCCTCGGGTCCCACATCATACCTCAACCATTGACGTTGCACGTCCGTGAGGAACTCGTTGATGGTGGCGAGGGCCGTTCCGGGATCAATGGGTACATTTCCCTCAGATTGGTCCCTTAGCAGGGGCGACATGCCCCCCATGTAGGCCCGTATGGTTGGGCTCTCGGCCCTCAGGCCTGGTGACACCTCTGGTGAGGTCAATAAACGGTCAATGTTCTCAGGTTATGGGGTTAATGGGCTCATGAGGGTGGGGTCAGCTTCCGCTGCCCTTCCTCTGCTGTCCTTGATGCTGCTCAGTGTCTGGGAGGCCTGTGCCTTCTCTGCTACTGCTGTGCCAGGCCCGGGTTCCGTGCTTGGTCCCAGCGTCTGGCCCGTTGTCGGGGTTTTTACCCCCTTCTTGACAACCTTAGGATCCCTCGGGATTTCCTCAGGAGTCCTGGGTGGTTGTGAGCTACCCGTTGAGGGGTTTTCCCCTTGTCCTGACGGTCTGGCTACCATCGACTTCACTTGGCTGCAGGTCACCGTGCAACTCATCGTGAATACACGTTTTCACACTTCAAAAAATTGTAAGGTTGTTGTATTGGGTGCCCTGCACCCTGTCCTCACTCCTTACTCACACAGGTGAAGTGTACCAAGTGGTATTCACAGATGAGTAGTGTAGGAGTAATATATGAGGATTAACCCGTCACCAGGATGGGCCTCTCCTTTTTATCTACCTACTGCGCATGTGATTACCTCGTATCACATGCACTCGTAAGTGTGCAATCAGGGGTTATTACCCTATTTAGTATCTACAGGGGCTATTGCCCCTTACAAGGAAGTCTCTTCTCTGGCACTACCAGAACAAACCCTTGACCTTGCTACCTGCAAGGTATCCCCTTGTCTCTGTCTCTAAGGACCTTCACCAAGTTCATGCATGACCCTTCGGGATCAAGCGTAACAACACTTATTTGAGCAACATTTCTATTCAGTAATTTTAGTACTTTATATGCCCTCCCTTTGCCTTTATCACTGCCTCCAGTCTTCTAGGCATGCTTTCTCTCAATATTTGACATCCCTCAGGCTCTATTTTGCCCCATTTCATTTCAATCATTAGCAAAGTGTCACATACTTTTCTAGCTCTTATGCATCTTCAGGTCTGGTGCAGACTTTTTTGCACTCCTTTTGGAGTTGAAAAACTTTTCCAAACTTGTTTAAGGTATTAATAAAATAAATGGAAAAGTAGATAAAAAGACAGATCAAAGTGTCATTTAATTGTAGTTAGAATGCAAGAGAATGGACTATATACTACTATACAACCCAAAACCCTAGGCAGACCCTGTGCCATGGGCTAGAAGTACTTACTAACAGATATTAAATAATAATCAGAACAGAACTCTAAATATAATAGCTAAATAAGTTAGAATGGAGTAATGTCATGGTCTAGCCTATGACGTAATGGAATGATCTAGAAGGATCTACCTGAATCTAGATAAGATGAAGAGATGACATCAACCTGTGACGATACAGATAAGATAAGGGAAATAATAGGAACAGAAATAAATAGGTTCTGTCAAATATGAAGAAACAAACAGCTGACTAATCATTGAGTCAGCAAGCCAATAGCAAAAGGAACTTGATGAGTAATCAGAGAATATTCAGGAAAGGGAAAGAATAAACAAGCATGTGATGAAAGGAACTACGAGCTTAGTGTAACAAGAGCTAAGCAAGGAGAAATAAGTCCAATAACAAAAGAAAAGAAACAATGTGTAAGCATAAATTGTAACAGTATCCTTTGTTCTCTATGTTATGTTCCATTCTTCACTTACAGTACATAGCCACTAGTTCCACCTCCAGTTATTCTCCATTCCTGTGCTCTGCTTAGGAGCACGGCTCTGGTACACTTAGCATTCACCCTCTGGACTTTTACTAAGCTCTATGTTTCACATCTGTATATAAGTCTCTGCACACTGTTGTAAATACTTTAGTTTGAATATTAAATTGGATAGTCTTCCAAGCTCACTCTGATCCCTTTGAGTTTCCAAGACTCTTCTCTGTATCCATCCTTAACCTTTGTTGCTTGCAACAAGATCAATCTGACCCTTGACCATGTTTTGAAATAACAGGACACACCTGGAGTTGTGACAAGGGTGCACCACATATAGTGAAGCTGAGTCCTGCTTGAACTCTGGAGTTCTGGAATTACCTCCTGGAGATCCAGTCCTAACAAAGAGCAAAAAAGAACACTTATCATCCAAGGTTTTAACTTAAGAAACAAGTGACCAAAGCTAGAGATACCAGTTGAGGGTGCACTCTTTATATATACAGAACTACTCTGTATGGACCATGCCATGCATACAGGGTGTGATAAGATAAGGTGTGAACTACTACTTAAATAGGATGTGTTACCTTATAAGTGCAGAAAAGTTCTGTGATAAGGAAAACATAGCAATAGTGATTAAAAGGGAGTGTTAACCATGAGATATGATGTCATAGATCCAGACCATAGTCATGTGACCAGTTACATGATTAGAAAAAGAAAAGGGGCACAAAAAATAATTAGGTTATCATATATGACATAAATAATAGGGTCATGTGACCTATAATATGTTTAACACAATATAAATCAACCAAAATACTGTTCTTAATCCACTATCACCACCATCAAATTTCTCTTTACTGCTCGAACCAATCAAATTATCTTTTTCTTGGATTTAGATCAATCTACTTGCCAAATCTCTGATTCTACTAGTGTCCATCACTCCACTATTAGTAGAATTCACTCTAAAATTTGTCCAAATCTGGCCAAATCCTCTGGTAGTCGTTCTACCCTTATCACACCTGCTGATATGCACTATGTGTTATGATTCATCTTTATGCTTGCTCTTTTTCCTTTTCTGTGGACTTACTCCTTTCCTCACTTAGTTCTCATTACACAAAGCTCATAGTTCCATTCTCCATGTGGCCATTATCCCTTTGCATTCTTTTCCCTTCTATGCTTACTCATCATTTCCTTTTCACCATTGGCTTACTGACTCAATGATCAGTTGTTATGAACCACCTTCAGCCCCTTTCTTTTTTTTGTCATGTGACTAGTCACATGACTGGGCCCAGACCATGACATCATATAACATCATGCCTCATGGTGGGCACACCCCTTTAATCTCTGTTAACCCTGGTGAGAGCTCTCTCATAGTCATGTACAATAGTATAACCATGTATAGTAGTTTATCCCATGGACCCTATGGTCTGTGTGCATTCCCTCATACTATATAAACCCAGGTGTCTCAGCTGGCATCCCCAGCTTTGACCACCTGTTGTCCTCTGGATAATAGTGTGTGTTATATCGTATATGCTAATCTAATTATTTTTCATTCTCTCTTCACTCATTACCAGTCACATGACCAGATCACATGACATGGTCTAGACCATGACATCACAACATGTGGTCACCTCACTCTTTTAATTACTGTCACTACACTTCTTCATCACAGAACTCTCCTACACTCGTGGGATATCACTTACCATATGTAGACACCAATTCACACCTTATCTGTAGCACAGCTTGGTCCATGTGCCATCTCCTGTGGTGTGTCCTCAGCTGGTATCCCCAGCTTTGACCACTTGTTCCTTGGGTTAAAACCTTGGACGATAAGTGCTTTCCTTTGCTCTCATCTCTCTGCAAGCCTTTACAGAAAGCCTTTAGTTGCTTAGCTTCAGTGTTTTGCATTCTGCATAACAGTGTGAGCTTGAGCCCATCTCCTCTCCTTCTTCTTGCCAGGCTTGTAGACACCCATGAAGCCAAGGCCAGTGGTGCGATCATTAGCAATTCATAACATCAGTCAGCTCATTATTCTTCCAAGTTCTCTCTATTTCTGTATGATTACTCAGCATCCCCTTGCTCTTATATATAAACTCTGTTACATAGTACCAAAGGTCTCCAGCTTAAACCTACTTAGTATATATACATATATCTATCTTCCTTTTTGTATGTCTTTGCTCTACACCTGAGTGAGTGCTTTTGCTTGTACCTGTGTCCCATTCTGATAACAAGGGATTGTCCTTGATCCACCCACTTCACTAGATAGTCTCTTTCCTAGTTACCACTAGGGCAAACCCTTGACCTTGCCTTTAGCAAGGAACTCCCTTGTTCTCATTCTTGAGACCTTCAGCCAAGTCTTCATTTGGCCCTTCAGAATCAAGTGTAACACTATGCTATTCATTCTATTGGAACTGGAAAGGCTAAAAATGCAATCTAGGTCACCAAGACTTTTCAGAATATCAAGAACCATACCATCTCCTCCCATACTATTTGTTGCCACTTGAAGAAACCAGGCATGAAGGCTGTGGTGAAAAAGAAATGCTCTCATCTTATCTCTGCTCATAAGAGAGCTAGGTTAGATTTTGCAGAGAGTCATCAGCACTGAACTGTAGAGGATTGGAAGCAGGTTATATAATCAGATAAGACAAAGATTGATCACATTGGATCAGATGGGAAAAGATGGGCATGGAGGAAGGCAGGAAAGAGCATAAATGATAGGCTAGTACAAAGAACAGTGAAGTTTGGAGAAGGTTCTCCAATAATATGGGATTGTATGACATGGAAAGGAGTTGGGATGGCATGCAAGATTGATGGTAGAATAGACACTAACCTTTATCTACAGATTATGGAGGATAAACTCCAGCAAACTCTAAAGCACCATAGCAAAATCTCAGATAAGATTATTTTTCATCAGGATAATTATCAGGATCAAACCTGTTACGATTTATTGTTCTACTTCTTTTCTTATCTTTGGACTTATCTCTCCTTGCTTAGCTCTTCTCATGCTAAGCTTGTAGTTCCCTCCGCCATGTGCTTGTTTCCCCTTCCATCTTCTAGAATATTCTTCGATTACTCATTGCTGTACTTCTGCCATTGGCTTGCTGACTCAATGCTCAGTCAGCCGTTTATTCTCTCTTATTCTTTTCGTTTCTATACGATTACTCAGCATCTCCTGGTCCTCGTATATAAACCCCAAGTGGATCTCATGTACCCCAGCTTAGACCTACTTGGATTATAACATCCTATTCCTTTTCTTGTGTCTCTGCTCTACACCTGAGTGAGCGCTTTAGCTCTTGCCCATGTCCCATCCCGATCACAAGGGATTGTCCTTGGTCCACCTGCTTCAACGGGTAGTCAACCGTCTGGCCTCCACCAGGACGAATCCTCGACCCTATCGTCTATAGGGCACCCCCTTTCCTCAGTGTCTTAGGATCTTACCAAGTCGGCGCTCGACCCTTCGGGATCAAGTGTAACAAAACCCACAAGCAATAAGACAATGCTCATAAGTAGGCCTAATGCAAGAACTATCACCTCAAACAGAGAGCGAAAGGAGCAAGAGTGATGAGAATACTAAGCATGAGGACTACTTTATAGGACAAGTGCTACTTATATAGGATATCTAACCCTGAGGCCTGTATCTAGATGAGCCCTGTGCCCAGATATGACTAACAGATATTAAATAATGGATCAAATGGAAGCTAAATATGAAATGATAAATAAGCAGAGAATGGAGTGATGTCATGGTGATGTCAATAGGCTAGACCATGATGTAATGATGATGACATAACCTGATGTTGATGGAATGACGCAATTGAAGGTAGCCTAGACCTGAATTAATGGGTAAAAGGGGAAATATAAGATAATTGGTGAAAGATGGTTAGTGGGTGTAGGGTAATATGAGTGGGGGTCGAGTTTCCTCGTCCCAAGGGGTTCTGTGGAGGGTCAGTGCCGGGGACAGACAACTACGACCGACCTCAGTGCACAAGAGTGAGACAAGATGGTTCCAGATGATGTTCCGGACAGGAGACTAATAATCCGGCCAATAGTGAGGACTGGGTGTGCGTGAATGTGGTCACGGATGGGACCAGATCGAGGATAATAGGAGTCGAAGACATGAGAACTTGACAAAGATGAAGGGAAGTGACAAAGATGAAGGGAAAATGACAATGACAGAAATGAAATTGATGATGATAGGTGAGATTGACGATGATAGGGGAAAAACCCAGCCAAGGACGAGGGCCAGATATGAATGAGGGGTCAAGGACGAGGACCCGGAAACTGACAATGACAAGGGAAAATGACTTCGAGAACAGTCACGACGATGAGGAGAGGGGATTCAGACGCTGAGAGATGACCAGTGGGTAGCAAACTGATGAGATTTCAGATCTCGATACAAGACTTTTATAGTCTGGGCATTTCCCTGGACTTTGTAGTTATGACAACGCCTGAGGCCCTCTGAAGGGACACTCGAGTCTAGGCAGCAAGACGACAAGAAATACAAAATATCATAGTCAAAAGTCGAATGAGACTAAATAGAGGATAGGACGGGCGAGAGACGAATGTAGATATGCGATCCGGTTGACAGAACTGGACCAGATGAAACGGATACATATTATCTGGAACCAGATAGACAAGACGGATAAATGAATAAACAAGAAACAAAACAGACTGACCTCGAGATGGTACAGAAGGACACGAGACATGAGTGGGAGGCTTGATGGGCACCTGGAAGAGCTAGAAAAGGCGACCTACAACTGTAGGAGGCCGCAGGCTCCTACATCGGGTGGAAGATTAAGGATAGGGATTTTATAATAGGGGCATGTGAACATATCATAAAGGAAAATTGTGGTTCTGACAATAATGATCTCAAACATACTAGCAAAAGAGCCAAGGTGTGGTTTACTAAACTTGGGTTTGAGGTGATGGAATGGCCAGCTTAGTCTTTAAACCTTAATCTCATAGAGCATCTGTGATTTCTTCTTAAAAGAAGGCTGGCAGAGTATCTAAAGTTCACAAAGGAGATAACTGAACTTTGGGAAAGAAGTGAAATAGGAGAAGATAGAGGTTACATAATGTCAAATTTTGATTAAAAAGCATGCCCAGAAGGGTTCAGAAGGTGATTAAAGCCAAAAGAGACTATATTCCATACCAGTTTATAATATCCCTAATATCAGCAACTGTCAGAACCACAAATTTCTTAACATTCTTTACAATACATTTCCAACCCCTATCTTACACCATTCCCCTAATTCACCTGAATACTTTAGCTAATCTCTTATTTATATTAATCAGGTCTAGGCTACCTTCACTTGCATTATTCCATTGATATCAGGCATATCATCATCATTACACATCAACATCACCATGACATCACTCTATTCTATTTATCAGCCACTTACTCATCAGCTTACTTATATTTTATATCCAATTGTAGATTGATCACTTTAGCTTACTTATATCTGTTACACTTGATCCTGGAAGGTCAAGCATGAACTTGGTGGAGGTCCTAAGACACAGAGACAAGGGGGTACCTTGCAATTAGCAAGGTCAAGGGTTCATCCTGGTATAACCAGATGAGGGACTTCCTGTTACGAATCACTTCAGCCCCTTTCTTTTCTCGGTCACATGACCTATCACATGACCTGGGTCCAGACCATGACATCATATGACGTCATGCCTCATGGCTGGCACGCCCATTTAATCTCCATTGACCCTGGTGAGAACTATCTCACAATCGTGTACTTTAGTCTACCCATGTATAGTAGTTTACCCCACAGACCCTATGGCCTGTGCACTGTACTCCATAGTATATAAACCCAAGGGTCTCAGCTGGCGTCCCCAGCTTTGACCACTTGTCTTCCTGCTACCTTACGGGTGATTAGTGTGTGTGAGCTCGCCTTTCCCTTCCTCTACCTCGCCAGGCTTGGTAATAGCCTGTAAAGCCAAGGCCGGTGGTGTGTGCTCTTAGTAGTTCGCAACACTTCCCAGTGATGTGAGTGGACCAAGGACTATCCCTTGTAGTTGGGATGAGATGCAGGCAGGAGCAAAAGCACTCACTTGGGTATAGAGCAAAGACACAAGAAAAGGAGTTAGGATTATGTAAGCCAAGTAGGTCTAAGCTGAGAGACATGGGAACTACTTGGGAGTTTATATACAAGAGTGAAGGGATGCTGAGTAATCATATAGAAACTGAAAGAACATGGAAAAATAAATGGCTGACTGTCAAGTCTGGTTCCTCTGGACTCAAGTCCGAACGGAGTTCCGAAGGTTAGTACACGAAATCCGTAAGGAGGACGAACGGAGTTCGGAGCGGCAAAGGGATACCTAGGAGGACGTTGGCGCAGAGAGAAGGGAGTTGGACAAGAGACGGGAGGTGACTGGTTTGATATTCATACTAAGGTACAGAAGCGGAGTACAGGAAGCTTATATACTGAAGTCCGGTCCAGAGTTCGGATGGAGGAATGGAGGATCGTATGGTAAAATACGTCGGGTAAGAGGGAAGCATATGGAGACGGGAGGCATACGTAGTGAAAGCATGTGGTGTGGCGAAGGGTCGAAGGGATGATACTAAGGGTCATAACTAAAGAATGGAGGGACGAAGGTATAAAGGGAATACTAAATAAGGAAAGCAAGGAAGTCCGATACTCGGAGAACGGAGTCCGGTATGAAGGAACAAAGTCCGGACTACAGAGGATGGAGAAAGGGTAAAAGGTCCGGAGGTCCAGAGATCAGAGCGGATATGACACTGACTGATCATTGAGTCAGCAAGCCAATAGTGAAAGATAAGTGATGAGTAATCAAAGAATGTTCTGGAAAGGAAGAAAATAAACAAGTATGTGGTGAAGGGGATCACGAGCTTAGTGTAACAAGAACTAAGCAAGGAGAGATAAGTCCAATAACAAAGGAAAGAAAAATGAAGTGTAGATGTAAATCATAACAATATCCATAGATCATTTATCCATACTAGATCTTAGGTCATGGGCATCATTCAGATCTTAACCAGATCTAGATCCTTACCTAGGGCTATTATAGGCTCAAGGGTTAGTATCATATATATAAGTAGTATAACTTCTGTATTAGTCCTTGTTCTTGGAATTCTCATCCTTTTGTCTCATTCTCTGTCTATGTGCCTTTGCCATAGCTTATTTTATATGATAGACTAGGCCTCTCTCACTTCTCATCTTGAGTTAGCATGATTGATCCTGATAGCAACAAAACTATTATAATGACATAATCAACTTAAAATGGTCATATCTCCATACTCTCTGAACCAAACCACATGACCCAAAGATAAATAGCAAGCCACAGGTGTCTACTATATTTTGTCCCACTAATGCTAAGTGATATCCCTATACCTTAGCTTTGTATATCATACATAATGCAAATGTATCAAACATTGCAATGTTTTTGTTACTCAGTATATACAATATAACAATATCTGCAGGTGTTTGCTGCTGAAGGGATCACCACAGCTCACAACTCAGTCTTCAGTGCATGAAACAGCCCAAGACTTATGCAATGAGCTCAAGATCCCCAAGAAGAAACTTTTGATTTCATCAAGATAAGTCATATTTTACGTTTTTCTCTTTCTAATCCCATTAGTCAGAAAATTTGTATTTTATGCTTGTCAATATAAAGGCTTTGTTCCTGAAGTATGAAAGCAATAATCAAGCTAATAAGTCTAGACTGCTCCTCAAGACTTTAATTTTTAAGGATTTTAAGGTATTTATTTCCTCACAACTTCTGGTCAACTCAACTAACTAATTTTTCAATTATTTCAGGGACCTCAATGCAAAACAATCTGAATTTTCTGCAAAAAATTCCACCATCATTGTGAGTCTGCTGTTACAATGAGGGACAATGTTTTATATTGCATAGGGCTCAAGATTAGATTACCAAAACAGGCAACTCCGAC
>JBBPKS010000607.1:0-11081 GCA_038089355.1 Pulveroboletus ridleyi | reverse complement strand
ACCAAGGCGCTATGGTGGGGTGCAATGATACAACTTGCCCAAGGGACCACTGCCTAATCAGTGGTTTACACAATATGGGACGTAACCTGGAAGGGGAGCTCCCATGGAAATCAGGGCAGTGCAGGGGCCCCCAGATACCTGCACATGCTTCAATTGTGGCAAGCCAGGCCACATTCAACGGGACTGCCGGCTCCTGAAGAAACCATTCAACCTGGCACAAGATAGGAACTGAGTGCCAGTTCAAAATATGCACCAAGTTTGGGTACCCGACAAAGATGGGTACTATACCGAGACATGGGCAGTCATCTCCGAAACCCTGCCCGAAACCAAGGCCCATGCGGCAACCTCCTCCCAACAGGAGTATATGTTGGATGAAGCTTGTGCCTATTGGGCTGATGTCTTCGAAACGGAAGCCAGGACAAAAGTGTCCGAGGCTTTAAAAGGAAGCAGCTAGTCGATGGTAGGGTGTCACCTAGCAAGCTGGACAAAATCAAAGAAAAAAGAATAAAATTAGAAAATATCAAAAAAATAGTTACCTCGCATTTGGACCCCTCAATTAGGGACGATAGTGACACTTCTGTACGATCTGGTTTCGAGCCGACAAGCACGGCATTATTTAATCATGTACTAGTAAGTAGACTGGACTCTGGGCACGCCAGTACAAGAGTGGTAGGCATAGATGACTTGTTAACCATGCTCAAGGGAGAAATCCCCGTAGCTGGCACTGAGCCTGTAGCCGAACTCTCAGAGTGCACCAATGGAGATTTCCCAGTTAGGACGATCATCCAGGTGCTGAAAACTTTAATAGATTCTGACATGTCTGTAGGGGGGTCTCTTCGGAGCTTGGTGCCAGACTATAAACATAGTGTGCTTAATTCCCTTTTTAAGAATGATTGTGCTGACCTTAACCTTAATAAAATCCCTACACAAGAAATGATCAGTGGTGGAGAATTCACAGTGGACATTGCTGTCCTCTTCTCCACAGGTCAAGTACAAAAAGACAATAACATTAAAGCACTAATCGATAGCAGCGCCGTCAACACCTTCATCGACCACAAATGGTGCACCAAAAACAATGTCAATATGATTCCCCTTGTACAACAAATCCAAGTATTTAATGCCAACAGCACCCCGGGCAAGGCTGGAAAAGTCACTCACCAAGTTAAACTCATAGCAGCGTTGCAGGACCATTATGAAAAGATCAATGCCTTTGTTGTCAAGCTTGGTTTGAACCAAATGATCATCAGGTATGATTGGCTTGCTCAACACAACCCTGAAATCGACTGGATCAAAAAGGAAATCAAGTTTACCCACTGTACTGAAGACTGCGACAACTACAAAACTCAGTGGAATGGGTACTTCAGCTTCAAACTCCACGTTATCGAGGACGAAGTGGCTGAAAAGGTTCCAGCAGCCTATCATGATTTTCTTGACATATTTTCGGAACAGGAATCTAACTGTATGCCCTTGCGGAAACATTGGGATCACACCATCGATCTCAAGCCTGACTTCATTCCAAGGAAGGGGAGAGTTATCCCGCTGTCCAACATGGAGTTGGAAGAAGTACAGACTTTCATCAACAAGGAAGTCAAGAAGGGTTACCTCCGCCCAAGCAAGTCTCCTCAAACATCCCCGGTATTCTTCATCCCAAAGAAGGACAGCAAAAAACGTCTCATTATGGATTACAGATATTTAAATGAAGGAACTGTCAAAAACGCGTATCCTTTACCACTCATTTCACAACTCATAGATCGCCTCAAAGGCACAGATATGTTCACAGCAATGAACCTATGCTGGGGATATAACAATGTCCACATCAAAGAAGGCGATGAATGGAAGGCAGTGTTTGTAATGCCAATAGGGGCATATGAGCCAACAGTTATGTATTTCGGCTTAACAAACTCACCCCCCACTTTCAAGAACATGATGAACAATATATTTTCAGATCAATATGCCTTCCTTATCATTTATATGGATGATATGATGATATTTACTAAGAAAAAGATAAAAGAAGAACATGAAGTGCTAGTCCATGAAGTCTTACAACGCCTCCAAGAAAACGACTTATATATCAAACCAGAAAAATGCGCATTCTCCAAGGACAAGGTTGGATTCCTCGGAATGAACGTCTCCAAGAACGGCGTCAAAATACAAGAAAAGAAAACACAAGCTATAGCGGACTGGCCAGAACCAACACGCCTTAAACAAGTCCAGGCATTCCTGGGCTTGTGCAACTATTGTCATAAATTTATTGATCAGTTTGCAGAAATTGCAAGGCCACTGAACAACCTAATGAAAAAAGACACCCCTTTCCGGTGGGGCAACACCAAACAAGTGGCCTTCCTTGCTCTCAAAAAGAAATTCATGGAAGCACCCCTCCTCGCCTATCCAGATAGCACAAGGCAAATGCGCGTTGAAATGGATGCATCAGATATTGCAACCAGAGCAATCCTCTGGCAGGAATGTGAAGATGGGCAATGGCTTCCCTGCACCTTTCTGTCTCACTCTTTTGATGCCACCGAATGAAATTACCCCATCTATGACAAGGAATTAATGGCGGTTATTCAGGCTCTCGAAGAGTGGAGACATTATCTCATCAGACAAGAACGGTTCGAGGTTTGGACCGACCACAAAAACTTGGAATATTGGAAAAAACCACAGACCCTTTCAGGGTGACAAGCACGATGGCATGCCCTTCTCCAGAAGTTCAACCTCGAATTCGTCTATCGACCTGGCTCTTTAAACCATGCAGATCCTCTCTCCCGCCAACCCAATCATAGGGATGCGGTCGAGAATCTTAACAAGGATGTTATGGTACTACCCGCAGAACTATTTATAAAAAATGTTACCTTAGAATCTCCTCTGTTACAAAAAATACAAAAAGAGTCCAAAAACATAAATGATGTTCTTAATTATTCATACAATTCGAAATGAGAGGTTTACCTCCACAACTTCACCGGCCAGATCTACATTCCTCCCTCTATCCATGCCGAAATTCTTAAAACATGTCATGATGACCCCCTGGGGGGTCATAACGGGCAGGCCCATACATATCATACCATACATTGTTTCTTTATATGGCCACAGATGCACAAAGACATTATTTCTTACATAAACCACTGCTACATGTGCGCCCTCATGAAGGGTTCATCTAAAGCACCAGCAGGAAAAATAAAACCCCTCCCAGCAGCATGCTGCCCTTGGGAAGATATATCCATAGACTTCATCACCGGACTTCCCGAGATCAACAAGATCAACTCTATCTGTGTCATCGTCAATCGATTTTCCAAAGTAGTTTACGTATGTTGCTCTAAGACAGTTTCTTCTCTTGATTTAGCTAAAATATTCCGTGATCATGTATGGTCGCAACATGGAATTCCCCAAACGATAGTATCAGATAGGGGTCCACAGTTCGTGTCCACCTTCACAACCAAACTTTGTAAACTATTGGGTATCAAGCAGAAGCTCTCCACTGCCTACCACCTGCAAACGGACGGACAAACCAAACAGATTAACAGAGAGATGGAACAATACCTATGAGCATATGTCGCCAAGAGACAGGACAAATGGCTTGACTACCTTAAACTCGCTCAGTTCCATCACAACAACTCTCTCTCTTCATCCATTGGTTCATCCCCATTCGCAGTCACACGGAACTACTCCCCCCAGATGGATTTCAAGGGTTCCTCAGACACGCTGGCGGGAAGCTTCCATGCTGACACTGGGTGAGCACATTGGGATGTCCAACAGGCACTTGAACACACCTGTGAACGGATGACTCGTGATCAGGACTCCACTAGGTTGGACACCCCCGAGTACACCCCTGGTGATCAAGTATGGCTCAGTACGGACAACCTAAAATTGCCATATACTGCCCGTAAATTAACCCAACAATGGCTTGGGCCTTATGATGTTGTGTGTGTCCTCCTGAATGCAGTCAAACTGCATCTCCCCATGTCTTTCAAGATTCACCTGGTTGTGAACATATCAAAGGTGAAACCTTACCAATCTCCACTGCCTGGCCAGCTGATCTCTTGCCCCAATGTGATTGAGGTCTCGGATGAAGGTTACCCTGAATATGAGGTTGAGGCGGTCGTCGCCTCCCACTTGAAACGAGGGAAGTTGGAATATTGTGTGCGATGGAAGGGGTATGACAAGGCCAACAACATGTGGGAACCGGCTTCCCATCTTGACAACGCACATGATGCAACCAATGCATTTCATCACTCCTCTCCGTCCACCCCTCGCCCATTGCATGGTTTGTCTCTAGACAAGATGAATTGCCTGTTTACTGTTTATGGCCCTGAAGCTGGTACACCGTTTGCAACGACTCATCTGGAACTTGAGTCGTAGCAAAGGGGGGTAATGTTACAAACCATCTTCACGCCCCTTTCCTTTTCTTGTCATGTGACCAGTCACATGACTGGGTCCAGACCATGACATCATATGACATCATGCCTCATGGCTGGCACACCCCTTTAATCTCCGTTAACCCTGGTGGGAACTCTCTCACAGTCGTATACTTGTACTAGCCATGTATAGTAGTTTATCCCACGGACCCTATGGTCCATGCACTGTCCTCTGTACTATATAAACCCAAGGGTCTCAGCTGGCATCCCTAGCTTTGACCACTTGTTATCCTGCTCCTAAATGGGTGATTGGTGTGCTTGAGCTCCTTCTCTTCCCCTTTACCTCGCCAGGCTCAGTAATAGCCTGTGAAGCCGAGGCCGGTAGTGTATTCTCTCGTAGTTTGCAATACAAGCCCTGAGATCTAGATCGTAGTCCTAGGAGATGGGATCAGAATCAAGATCCAATATATACTAATGGATACATAGGGGAGATTAGATTGGATCGGGAGATCTAGGAGGTGGCAGAATTGCTGTGGAGATCCGATAGAGATGAGAGTCTAGGGTAGTCTAGGGTTTGCCATGTGGCAACCTTGAGGCTATGATGTCATAGATGACATCAGGGTCTGGACTCATCATGTGATGTGCAAGGGGATTCATAACAAAAAGTGTTGCAATGTTTGATACATTTGCACTGTGTGTGATATATAAAGCTAGGGCATGGGAATATTGCTTAGCATTAGTGAGACGAAATATAGTAGGCACCCCTGGCTTGCTATTGATCCTTAGTTCATATGAGTTGGTTCAGAGGGTATGGAGATATGGCCATTTTAAGTTGGTTATGTCATTGTAACAGTTTTGTTGCTAATCTAGCAGTATTCAAAATTGATATATTCTAACATAAGCAATGGGTCATGTGACCTATAATATGTTCAACACAATACAAATAAACCAAAATACCACTCTTGATCCACTACCACCACCATGAAATCTCTCTTTGCTGCTCAAACCAATCAAATCATCTCTTTCTTGGATTTGGGTCAATCCACTCGTCAAATCTCTGATTCTACTGGTGTCTACCACTCCACTATTAGTAGAATTCACTCTAAACTTTGTCCAAACCTGGCCAAATCCTCTGGTGGTCATCCTACCCTTATCACACCTGCTGATATGTGCTATGCTATTCATCTTATTGGAACTGGAAAGGCTGAAAATGCAGTCCAGGTCACCAAGACTCTTCAGGACATCAAGAACCATTCCATCTCCTCCCAGACTATTCATCACCACTTGAAGAAAGCAGGCATGAAGGCTGTGGTGAAGAAGAAATGTTCTTATCTTACCTTTGCTCATAAGAGAGCTAGGTTAGATTTTGCAGAGAGTCATCAGCACTGGACTGTGGAGGATTGGAAGCAGGTTATATGGTCAGATGAGACCAAGATCAATCACATTGGGTCAGATGGGAAGAGGTGGACATGGAAAAAGGCAGGAGAGGGCCTGAGTAATAGGCTGGTACAAGAAACAGTGAAGTTTGGGGGAGGTTCTTTAATGATAAGTGACTAGCTACTAAGCTCACTACAGAGCCAAGCCAACCATTTCAAAAAAACAAGCACTTGCACTTTGTCCAGTGGGACACCCAGATCAGTTGACATCGCTGAAAAATCTGGCAGGCCACCTCTATGCTCAGTTCGGACAATCAAGCCAGCTACATGACAAGGCTGAGATCTTCAGTTTTCTTTCTACCCTTGCAAATATCTCACAGACCACATCATCTACTGATCTGTCTGCTACCAGATCATGAGTCTGTATGGCCAAGGATTTCCAGCATTCCACCACACTCCTAGCATACCAAACCTGTTATGTGGGAGCAAAAACATTGAAGCCGAGCAACTGAAGGTCTGCCGTAAGACCTCACAAGGAGAAGTGAGAGCGGTGGAGAGCACTTATCGTCCAAGGTTTTAACCCAAGGAACAAGTGGCCAAAGCTGGGGATACCAGCTGAGGACACAACCTTTATATATTGCAGGTAATGGCACACAGACCAAGCTGTGTTACAGATAAGGTGTGATTGTATGCTATCTATGATAAGTGATATCCCATGGATGTGGGAGAGTTCTGTGATATGGAAGCATAAGGATGGAGATTAAAAGAGTGAGGTGACCATGTGTTATGATGTCATATGATGTCATGGTCTAGATCGTGTCATGTGATCTGGTCACGTGACTGGTGAACAAGTGAAGAGAAAATGAAAAATAATTAGGTCAGTGTATATGATATAACACTACCCCCCTCCTAGGACTTGTATTCCAGGCAAGTTGGTTGAATGGGAGCCCCACTGGAAGGTCCGTAGTTGGAGAATAAAGAGTTGAAGGTGGCAAGGGAGAGGCCACGAAGCAGGCACAGAGCCGAGGGGTTGGAGTGGTGGAAGGAATCCACGGTATCAGGGGCATTCTGCAGGTTGACGGCAAGTTCCCATGTGTCATCCGTATCGATATATCCTTTCCAATGAACACAATACTCCAATTTGCCATGGCAAAGGTGCAAGCCCATGATGTGATTGACCTCGTACTCTTCATGACCATCTTCGTTAACCTCAACCGCATCAGGGTGGGAGATTGGCTGCCCATCAAGGGGAGCACGATATGGCTTCACCCAGGAAGTATTAACAACCAGGTGGAAGTGTGCATTTTTCGGGAGACGCAATTCTACTGCATTAGGCATTAACTGAATTACATCATATGGTCTGATCCAGTGTTGGGTGAGCTTCTTGGCGACATATGGCAACTTCAAGTTTTCCATGCTGAGCCAAACTTTATCTCTGATCTGGTATGGGGTGGGATCTTTTTCGTCTGTGCATTCTATCATTTTTTGTCAGTAAGCTTCTAGGGCTTCTTGGACTTTTGCGTGGGACTTGCCGGCAGAGTGTGCGAATGAACCAGCCAGGGATGAAGATGACCCTTCAAATCTGAGGTGAGGGAAGTAATTCCACATGATCTCAAATGGGATCGACCTGTGAGAGGAAGATAAGGAGGAGTTATGGTAAAATTGGGCGATTTTGATCCAGTCAGCCCAATCCTCCTGTTTCTTTGCTACATAGGTGCGGAGGTACTGTATCATTTCCCGATTGATACGTTCAGTTTGTCCATCCGTCTGGGGATGATATGTGGTAGAAATCTTCTGAGAGATTCCGAGGAGATTACACAACTCGGTTGTGAATTCTGAGACGAATTGTGGACCCCGGTCCGATACGATAGTGGAGAGGAGGCTGTGAATGCACCATATGGCATCCCTGAATGTTTTGGCGAGATCCATTGAGGATGTTGCCTTTTTACATGGTTCATAAATAACTTCTTTACTAAATCGATCAACAATAACACAAATGGCATCGAAGCTGCAGCTTTCTGGAAGTCCAGTAACGAAATCTACTGATAGATCTTCCCAGGGTCTCTTAGAAATGGGAAGGGGTTGAATAGACTGCTTTGGTGCTGTTTGTGATCCCTTTGTGAGGGCACACGTGTAGCAGTGGTTAACATAATTTGTGATGTCTTTATGCATTCCCGGCCAGGAGAACGCGCGTCGGATTCTATCGTAAGTGTGGTACATACTCACATGTCCTGATACCAGGTCATCATAAGATAATTTAAGGATGTCTAAATGAAGTGACTTGGGGATGTAAATTCGGTTGGAGTCTTCGTTGATAAAGAGAGAAGAGATAGTATTGTATGTAAAGTGGTTTATTTTTTTGTTTTGTATTTTTTCTGATTCTTTTCACAGATTAATGTGGAATGGTGATTCTAATGTAACTCCTGATATGAACAATTTTTCGGGTAGCATAATAATGTCTTTATTAAGGTCTGTGACAGCATCGCCGTGATCCGGACGGCGGGATAGTGCATCAGCCCTGTTTGTCGATCCAGGGCAATATACAAATGTGAGATTAAATTCTTGAAGAAGTGTGTGCCAGTGTGCTTGTCTGCCAGACAAGGTTTGTGGCTTCTTCCAGTATTCCAGGTTTCGGTGGTCAGTCCAGACCTCAAAACCTTCTTGTCCGATGAGATAATGGCGCCATTCTTCCAGGGTGCAGATAACTGCAAGCAGTTCTTTGTTGTAAATAGGGTAATTCCACTCAGTGGAGTTGAAGCTGTGTGAAAGGAAGGCATAGGGTCACCATTCCATGTCTTTGCATTCCTGCCAGAGGACGGCACCTGTCGCAATATCCAAGGTGTCAGTTTCTAGTCGCATGCCTCATGTTGAATCTGGATATGCGAGAAGCAGAGCTCCTGTGAATTTCTTTTTGAGGGCTTCGAATGCCCACTTTTCTTCGTAACCCCACCAGAAGGGGGTGTCTTTCTTTATGAGGTCATTCAATGGCCTAGTGATGTCAGCGAAGCCGGCAATGAATTTCCTATAATAGTTACATAGGCTGAGAAAGGCCTGTACTTGCTTCAAGCAAGTTGGTTCGGGCCAGTCGGCGATGGCCTGGGTTTTCTTGCTTTGCATTTCAATGCCATGTTTCGAGACATTCATGCTGAGGAATTCTACCTTGTTGGCACTGAAGAAGCATTTTTCTGGTTTGATAAATAGATCGTTTTCACAGAGTCGTTGGAGGACTTCTTTGACAAGGGCTTTGTGTTGTTCTTTGGTTTTGCCCTTCATGAAGATCATCATGTCATCCATATAAATAATTAGAAAAGCATATTGATTGGTGAAGATGTTTTTCATCATGTTCTGGAACATGGGCAGGGAGTTAGTAAGCCCAAAGTACATCACCGTTGGCTCGTAAGCCCCAACTGGCGTTACAAATGCTGCCTTCCATCCATCGCCCTCCTTGATGCGAATGTTATTGTAGCCCCAGTGCAAATCCATTGCAGTGAACATATCGGCACCCTTAAGCCGATCCACTAGCTGAGATATTAAGGGAAGAGGGTAAGCGTTCTTGATGGTTCCCTCGTTTACATATCGGTAATCCATAACGAGCCATTTCTTTCCATCCTTCTCGGGATGAAGAATACCGGCAAAGTTTAAGGAAACTTCGATGGGCAGAGATATCCTTTTTTAACCTCTTTTTCAATGAAGCCACGGACTTCTTCTAGCTCAGTGTCCGAAAGGGGGATGACTCAACCCTTTTTTGGCACAAAGTCCAGTTTGAGATCTATGGCATGATCCCACGGCTTGCACAGGGGTAAACGATTGGATTTCTGTTCAGAGAACATGTCAAGGAAACCGTGGTAGGCTTCGGGAACCTTTTCTTTGAGTCCAGGCTCAATACTTCAGATAAGCGCCCATGCGTATGCGTTGCATTCATTGGTGCACCTAGTGAATTCTAATTTCTTTTCGACCCAGTCAACTTCTGGGTTGTGGCGTGAGAGCCAGTTGTAGCCTATAATCATCGGGTGAGTTCCCAGCCCAATCACAAACACATGTATCTTCTCGTGATGGCTGTTTATCAAGACCACGAGTTCGGCCTTGTGCGAGATCTTCCTAAGAGATCTGACTTGGCCATCTGCGTTGTACACGTTGATTTCCTCATTGAGAGGAATGAGATCGATCTTGTGCTTGGCACACCATTTTCGATCTATGAAAGTGTTGACTGCTCCAGAGTCAAGCAAGGCGGGTATTGTTGCTTGTTTTTCTTCTTTTTCTGATTGGTATAATACATCAATGGAAACGGAAAACTCGTTGGGATTCTTTAAGGTGTTTTCTGTAGGGATTTTGTTAATAAATACTGATGGGAATACTGTTTTCTTAAATAGGGAATTAAGCACACTATTTTTTAAGTCCAGTGCTGAGCTCTTTCGAGACCCCCTGGTGGATGGTGGAGAATTCTTTAAATTAATCAGAACCTGGCTAATTGTACAGATAGGAAAATCCTCGTCGGTGCACTCAGAAAGCTCAGCTACAGGCTCAGTGCCAGCTACGGGGCTAATCAGTTCACCCTTGAGCACGGTCAACAAGTCGTCTACGCCTACCGCTTTCCTACCAGTGCACCTGAGGATGTCTGCAGGACTTACAGGGGTATTACTACAATTGGCCAAATCCATCGGCTCGAAACCAGATCTAACTAAAGTGTCACTATCGTCTCTAATCGAGGGGTCCAAATGCTCAGTAACTAATTTTTTGATGTTTAATAAGTTTTCTAATTGTTTGTTTTGTTGTTCTGCTTTTATCCTTGCAGCAAATAAACTATCACCGACCGGTACCCTACTCCCAGTCAGCAGCTTCCTTTTAAAGCCTCAGACACTTTTGCCTTGGCTTCAGATTCAAAGACATTGGCCCAGTATGCACGGGCCTCGTCTGACATGAATTCTTGTTGGCTTGACATAGCCAACCATATGGCCATTTGCGCTTGTGGCGCAGGAGGTTGATTGGCTGGTGGGTCCTCCACCCACGCTTCAGTGTAGTACCCATTGGTATCGGGTACCCAGACTTGCCAGAGGTTTTGGGGCTTCGGCTGAGCCTGTCCTTGTTGCGGACCTCTTAGCTTCTGCAGTTTCTGACAGTATCTTTGTATGTGGCTGTTAGAACCAGGGTCTCCAGGAGGTAACTCTGGAACTCTGGAGTTCGAGCAGGACTTGGCTTCACCGTTTGTGGTGCATCCTTGTCACAACTCCAGGGGTGTCCTGTAATTTCGGAACGGGCGGAAGAAGTCGGATTGGTCTTGTTGCAAGCAACAAGGCCGAGGATGGTTCAGAAGAGAGTCTTAGAGACTCAAGGGGGTCAGAGTGAGCTTGGGAGACTG
>JBBPKS010000606.1:0-11085 GCA_038089355.1 Pulveroboletus ridleyi | reverse complement strand
CTCCTCTGTCTGCTAAGGGCTTGGCCTTCGGGCCTTGTCCCTTGTCCCTCATGAAGGCTTTACGACGGTTCCTGCTCCGGCTAGCCCCTGATATGGGCATTCCCTCCTTCTGCTGGGTAGCTCTGTCATCAGCTTTCCTCTCTCTAGGGTTATGGTTTGGTCCAGCCGACGGTTAGGTTCGGTTCCCCGGTGAACGCAGCGAGTCGTTCACAACAACCCTTGCCACACACCATTCGACACCATCATATCCACTCTGACCCCCGATCTCTGGACCTCTTCACTCGGACTTCGTCCCTTTTGTATCGGACTCCGTTTCCTTAGCATCGGACTCCCCACCTTCCTTATTTAACATTCCCTTTGTACTTTTGACCCTCCATTCCCTAGTTACGACCCTTAGGCCTATCCCTTAGACCCTTTGCCACACCATATGCCTGTACTACGTATGTTCCCCATCTCCATATGCTTTCCTTTTACCCGACGTACCTTACCATATGGTCCTCCATTCCTCTGTCTGAACTCTGGACCAGACTTCAGTATATAAGCTTCCTGTATTCTGTCTTTATACCTTAGTACAAATATCAAACTAGTCACCTCCTGTCTCTCGTCCGACTCCCCTCTCTCCTACCCCCTACTCCTCCTACCTCCTACTCCCCTCCTATGAAATACAAGGACAGAGCCTAGACAAGGGCGTGACACATAAGTCCTGCACCAACATCCTCCTAGGTACCCCCTTGCCACTCCAAACTCCATTTGTCCCCTCATGAACTTTGTATACTAACCCTTGGACCTCTGATCGGACTTGAGTCCAGAGGACCCGGACTTGACAGACACATATGTAATGCTTGAAAGCCTACTATGGCTAGTGGCAGTAAAACTTGGAAAAGTAGGCACAAAGGAACTGGGCCACATTTTATATAGGGAATTACAAGGTAGGAGGCATGGGGAAATCATATGTCTCTCTATGTGAAATTCCAAGAAGATGCACCTCTCAAAGGACACCAACAACTAGAAGATGGGTCTGAACTAATTTTTGTCTTTTGATTGGTTTGCTGATTGGAGATGGTGGCCAGAGCCTGTGTACTACTCTAGGGCAGATGGGGTCCATGTTGCCACAGCAGCAGAAGCCAAAGGAGGGGGTGTTCATTTGCACCAAATCACCATCATTCCAATGGTGCAGCTCAGTCTGTGCCACTGTATAGTTCAGTGTGCACAAGTGGTCTAGTGCATTGAGTCTGAACAGTGTTGCATGCTGTTCTTGCAAATTCAGATTCAGACCTCTTCATAGGTCTTGGGTAGATGGAGAGATGCTGCCAATGTTATTATCTAGGGCTCTCTTGGGGCCCTTGCAAAGACAGTCACACATAGAATCTGAAGTTGCATACTGTATTACAGCAGTCAGGGAAGCACCTGATGGGTGTCAGAACCACGATTTCTCAAACGTCTATATTACGATATTCACACCCCTATTCTAATCCCACTTCCTTAATTCATCGCTTACCTTAGCATTTCCTTCACCATTTCACTAATTCGGGTCTAGGCTACCCTCATTTGCTCATTCCATTCCATCTATGTCAAGGTCCAGCCTATTGACACAACCTCTGACATCATTCCATATTTATTACATCATTCCATTCTATTTATCAGCCGCTTACAAACCGGCTTACTTATATTTCACACCCGATTGTAAACCAATCACATTAACCTATTTATATCCATAGATTGTTGATCCATTAGCAACACCGGGTCAAGGGCTTTGTTCGGATCATAACCAGATCTCGATCGTTGCTTAGGGCTTAGCAGGCATTAGGGTTAGCATTACCTATATAAGTAGTACATATCCTGTAATTAGCCTTCATTCTTGGAATTCTCATTGCTGTGGCTCATTTTCTGCATGTGTGCCTATTGCCGCACCTTAGTCTGTTCCATGGTTTCGGCCTCACTTACTTCTCACTTTGAGTTGTTTGTGTTGTTCCTGATAATGGGTCTTGGCCCCAAGACATGTGAGTTAGCGGTAGCATGCAGAATAGGCTACAATTTGACAAATTTCTCCCAGATTAGAAGCCCCTGTATTATTCTAACCAGGCACTGATTTTCAATCTCTTGATGGCCCTGCTATGGAGCTGAAATCTTGGCTGGAATTCTCCTTGATTCCAGAGCTTTCAACTCCATTCAGCTATGTTGTAAGTGAGTAAGTGACTTTGTTGAGAATGAAGTTGAGTGCTTGTTGGAGGTAGCACTTCCCTATTCCTAGTCATTTTCTTGCTGCAGCTCTATTCCATACTTCGGTGTATTCGTGACAAACGCCAGATCACCATCTCTGATTAGAGAGATCACTGCTGATGTGACAACAGCTGTATACTTTATCCACATAATCACCATAACCCTGTGACCAACATCACAATTACTGGCTATTCCAGATGCACCACCCACTGGTGATGGGTCAGAAAGCTCATCATCCCCACTTGCACCCCACTCCACGCTACTTAGTCAATCAGTCAAGGGATTCACTTGATCTTACAGTCAGAACAAGTTTAGCCCTCCCAAGCCTGTGTCCTGTCCCTTGTGCTCTGAGCATTCTGATGTATAACAATCCTTGCAACACTCATGTGCACAGATATGATGAACTCCTGTAGGCTCCCCTCTTTGCTTGCCACCAATGGCCAACCTCTCTCCTACAAGACAGGGCCTGGACCCCAATGAATTCTTGTTCCACAACTTCCTGTGCTTGATGGTACCACACAGATAGGCATCCAATTTCAATTTGGATCTAGTGTTTTCCAGGCCCAGCCTGGCTCCAAAGCTGGGGCTTAGGCTTGGCTTGGGAGGGCCTGGGCTTATCAAAATGTTGAGCTGGGCTATAAGCCCTTAAAGCCCTATTTGGGGGCTCGGCTGGGGCTTGTGAGGTAATATATTATTAGTATATCTAAGCAACATAGTAGTATCTACAAGTTGCACGTGTCATCGCTACTGTGGATGTTGATGCACCCTTGCCGTGCTCTTGCCCACATGGTGGTGATAGTGGTGGTGGTGGTGGTGGTGGTGGTGGGTGTGCCATTGTGTGCCCTTGTCAGGATCGTTGCAGTAGAGGGTCTGCTATTGCATGCCCCCACCCTCATCATCACTGTTGTAGTGCCATGTTGTGTGCCCCCCTCACGCTCATTGTCATCGCCATTGTGATGGGCACACCATCGTGGTACCTTACTCTTATCGTCATCACTGTTGCGGTGGTGGGTGCGCTGTTGCATGCTCTCACCCTCGTTGTTGTCGCCGCCGTGGTGGGTGCACCGTCACAGTACCCTCACCTTCATTGTCATCACCATTGTGGTGGTGGATGTGCTGTTGTGTGCCCTAACCCTCGTTGTCGTTGCTGCTATAGTGGGTGCACTATGATGGGTGCATCGTCGTGATACCTGCACCCTCATCATCACCATTGTGGTGGTGGGTGTGTCGTTGAGTGCCCTCACCCTTGTCTTCATCATCGCTGTGGTGGTGGGTGTGCCATTGCATGCCCTCACCCTCATTGTATGGCTGTGAGAGGGGAGGAAAATGTATCAGTATTGGGCCAGGCAGATAAAAATGAGAAAAGAATGCATGTATCTGGTTGGTGTTAGAAGTATCAAAGTCATCGACATTGTGTTGGCAGTTGCCAAGTACAGCCACTTGAGGCCCTGGCTTATCCGGCTCGGCTTGGGCTCCCCAAAACCAAAGGCCAGGCTGCAAGCCCTCATCAGGGCCCAGCTTGGCTCAGCCTAAATAGGGCTTAGCCTGGCTTGGCCCAGGGCCTGAGCTGGGCCTTGCAAATCACTATTTGGATCAAAGTTTGGAAAGAACATTTGAGGTAGACATTCCATAGGAGCACAAAATGGATGAGAGACTAGACTAGTGAGGGTGTTTAACAGGGATCTATGTGTTCTTGCACTCATTGTGAATGTATGCACATTGGGAACAAGTTGCCACACTTGTGAATGTGCTTGAGTGTACCAGGCATGCCCAAGAACATGGAAGAGTCAAGCCCAGTTGGTAAATAAGAGTCATTGTGGCTCACATCAATCAATACAGTGTGGGTAGACTAATAGGGTTCAATGAGAATGGGTGAACGTCCAATCAGATAGAGGCTATGGGAGTTTTGGAGGATCCAGGAGAAAAAAAAAAGGACAGTGCAAAACTCAATATGCATTTGGGTCAGTCCATATATAGCATATTTGCTTGACTGTTCAGTTACTCTAGGAAAAGGATGGTCAGGTCAATTCAAGTGCCTCATAATGAGCAACGCATACTTACTACCATTTGTATCTATGTTTAATGCCACAATCATGTGAAAAATTCAAAAATCGTGAGAAACTCCTTCCTAAAATCCACCCTCAACCCACTCTGAACCCAAACCCAATTACAAAAATTGTTTAATTTGCTAGATATCTTTGCATTTCCCTGTCTGAGTGTGTATTGAGCATGACTTGAAATATCATATATTTTAATATCTATAAATGCTTACTGCTGATTTATCTTTAGACTTTATTGTCTCTTTCAATATACTCTTAACAGCTTTCTTGCTTTCAGCTTTGCCTTTCCCCTGTCTGGCTCAGCCCAATATACTTATGTATGGCCTAGGAATTTATCTTGTTCTTTTTGGACATCATCACCTCTTCTTCCTGCAAGAAAGATAAGCATATGAGTGATAAATTATTAGAAACAGGATGGTACTTGCCTTGCTGCTCTTCTCATCAGTATTGTTATCCAAAGTAATTTCAACCAAATCAGTTTGGGATTTGCCCTTGCCCTTGCCTTTATTCACTGCCTTTGTTGTCTTGAAAATAACAATGTTCTCAGTCTAATGAAAATTGAATATAAGCACAATGCTATTCATAATCATGTTTATATTTTTATTTTATCTCTGGCTCCTCTTCTTGATTCTGTCATATCTATCAATCCAGAACTCCAGACTTCCTTCCTGTGACCTCTGGTGCATTCTTGATGAGTCTGCATCCCTGACACTCCAGACCCTCTCTATTTAGTATTCCTTGTTCTTAGTATTATGTTCCATTCTTTGCTTATAGTACATAGCCACTAGCCTTGTCCCAGTTCACCCTCTGTCCCTGTGCTCCACTTAGGAGCACAGCTCTGGTACACTTAGCATCTGCACTCTGGACTATTAGTAAGACCTATGTTCTACTTCCATATATAAGTCTCTGCACTTGTAGTAGATACTCCAGTTTGAATATTGACTTGAACAGTCTCCCAAGCTCACTCTGACCCCCTTGAGTCTCCAAGACTCTCTTCCGAATCATCCTCAACCTTTGTTGCTTGCAACAGGGTCAATCTGACCTCTCCTGTCCATTCCAAAATTACAGGACACCCCTGGAGTTGTGACAAGGGCGCACCACATATGGTGAAATCAAGTCCTGCTTGAACTTCAGAGTTCCAGAGTTACCTCCCAGAGATCCTAGTTCTAACAGTATATTCAAACTCCCTCTTGTTATAACTCCTAACTTGCATCCATTATGGCCACTTGTGTCACACACTCCAGAATACACGCTATCAGCGCAAACCCACCTCTGTCCTCACATTTCAACCTGCTTAGTGTGTTCGCAAGCAGTCACTGAGGTCCTGCCATCATCAACCAATTTCACAGTTTTTCTGCCTGCTATACTCCAGAATCCATTTCCCAGGCTTGTGCCCTCCAGCAATTGCCAACTCCAGATGTGTGGATTACTGAACTTGAGGACAATGAATCATCATTGTCCAACCTACCCCAAGAATAAGATATCCCTTGCACATCACCCAACAGTCCTGGAAGCCTGGGGGGTTTGGATGGTCCTGGAGGTGACTCCTCCAATGAAGACCCCAACTTCCCTGAGCTTGAACCCGAGAATAGTGATGATAAGGAAGATGCCCCTGGAAATGAGAATGAGCAAGTCCCTTGGGACATACTCACCCTCCTTGCTGACACTATCTGTGGCCTTGCCTGCTCCTCTTGTCAATGCCCCGCTGATAGCACCTCCCACACCAAAGTCCGAGAATCAGATCAGTTTGATAGAACTGACCCCCAGAAACTCTGGACCTTCCTAGTTCAGTGTGAACTAAACTTCCAAGACTGTCCTACAGCCTTTCAGATGGATCATGCCAAAGTAACATTTGTACAATCCTACCTGAAGGAGATGGCATTGGAGTGGTTCAAACCAGACCTCCTCCTTGACAAGGACCCAAATCTCTGTCTGGTCTGGATGGACAATTTCCAGGAATTCATCCTGGAGTTACAGATGAACTTCAGACCCCACAACCCTGTCGGTGACACAGAACACCAACTCCACCATCTGTCCATGAAGGACTCCCAACACATCAACAAGTATGTGGTCAAGTTCAACTGCATCGCTTCACAAATCCAAGGCTATGGAGAAGGTGCTCTCTGGCATCACTTCTACAATGGCCTCCCTGACTAAATCAAATATGAGATCTCTTGTGTCGGGAAGCCACCAACTCTCTCTGAACTCCAGACCCTCACCCAGGCCATCAACGCATGCTATTGGGAGTGCAAGTCCGAGGTTAATCGCCAGGCAAAGCCATCTGCCAACCCCTCTGCCAAATCTGACAAATCACCCAGCTCTGGAAGCCACCAATTTGGAAGCAATTCCAACTCCAGTGGTCCTAGGGAGTCCAAGGACTCCAAAGGGAAGTCTGCCACCACCTCCACCCCCTCAAAGCCCGACCTTTCCACCAAACTAGGGAAGGATGGCAAGTTAACAGCAGCTGAGTGAAAGCACCACTTCAATCTTAAGCTTTGCATGTTCTGTGGCCAAGATGGTCACATAGCCAAGGAGTATCTGAAGTCAACCTCCAAGGCCACTAAGGGTCAAGCAGCCAAGGTTATAACTCCAGAAGCCAAACTGGAGACCTCCTTGGAGGCAAAAAAATAGAGTGCAACCTCCAGGACTCTGCACAGTCTGGGGGTTGCGTTGACTCCACTAGTGCATCAAGGAGATCTAGCTCAATACATCTGCTCTTTCCAATCCTTGCTCTCTCATCCCCTCTGTCAGTATCTGTAAATGGGATATTCACCTGTTTCCTGTGCTTGTAGACTCCAGATCTTCTGATTGTTTTATAGATATGGAATTTGTTAATAAACACAATCTTTCAACCTACTCCATACCTCCACTCCAACTCTGACTTTTTGACAGGACATCCAACTCCACCATCACTCAAGCCATTAACCTCACCATCCACTTTGAAACTGGCGACATCACTCCGACAACATTATATGTCACTCCGCTAGACAGATCCTGTTCACTGGTTCTGGGACATAACTGGCTCACCCACTTCAATCCATTGATTGATTGGGTTTTGAGCAATATATCATTTTGGCCATCTGAGCAGCCCGTGCTAGCAAAACTGAGCTCACCTCTGCAGTCTCTGGATCCACCTCCTCTGGCTGACCCTGTCATACCTGATCTGCCAAGTTTCTCTGAACACCAGGCTCCACCCATCTCTTTTGTCAGTGCCCCCACTTTTGCATTGGCCTGTCGACTCCAAGGCTCCACCCAGTTCAGCCTGCAAATCTGCCCTCAGGAGTCTGAACTCCAGTCAGCATCTGCTGATCCAGTTCCTCCTCTGGCTCCTGTCGACCTATCTGGAATCCCTCCAGATTACCATGACTTCACAGATGTGTTCAGCAAGAGCAAAGCATCCATGCTCACCCCACATCATGAACACGATCTGAAGATTGACCTGGAGGAAGGTACCTCCCCTCCCTTGGGCACCCTCTACTCCCTCTCCCCCTCTGAGCTTGAGGCTCTCCGGATGTTCCTCAACAAACACCTCAAAAATGGGTTTATCTGCCTATCCTCTTCCACCCACACTGCTCTGGTCCTCTTTGTCTGCAAGAAGGACAGTTCCCTCCACCTCTGCATTGACTTCTGAGGATTCAACAAGATCACAAAGAAAGATTGCTACCTGCTTCCCCACATCTCTGACCTCCTTGACACTTCAAGCTGTGCCAAGGTCTACACCAAGATCAACCTCCAGCATGCATATCATCTGGTCTGCATTGTCAAGGGCAACAAATGGAAGACCTCATTCCAGACACACTACAGATCATTTGAATGGCTCGTCATGCCATTTGATCTGACAAATGCCCCTGCAGCATTCCAGCAGTTTGTAAACTTGATCTTCGTGGATCTCCTTAACATTTGTGTGATAGTCTACCTGGATGATATCCTCATCTTCTCTGAAGACAAAGCCTCCCACAAGGAGCATGTCTGGGAAGTCCTTCAGAGACTCTGCAAACATGACCTCTATGCAAAGCCTGAGAAGTGTGAATGGAATACTGACTCCACCAAGTACCTCAGCTACCAGCTTTCTCCCTCCAGCCTGATGATGTCTGAAGACAAAGTCATGGCTATCCAGGATTGGCCAGTGCCTCAGAAGGTCCAGGACATCTAATCCTTCCTCAGTTTCGCGAATTTCTACCGATGATTCATTGCTAACTATTCTGACATTATTGTGCCCCTCACCCACCTTACTTATAAGGGCACTCCATGGCTCTTCGATGACTTGTGCCTTGCCACTTTCCAATCCCTCAAGGACACCTTCACCTCTGCTCCTATCCTTGTCTATTGGACTCTGGATGCTCTGCTCATAGTAGAAACCAATGCCTCTGACTATGCCATTGCTGGTATCCTCTCCATCTGTTGTCCAGATGAGGAGATCTGGCCTGTTGCCTTCTACTCTTGGATGCTGTCCACTCCAGAACTCAACTATGACATCCACGACAAGGAACTCCTGGTGATCTTCGAGTCCTTCTGGACTTGGATACATTACCTTGAAGGATCTGGCACTCCAGTCAACATCATCACCGACCACAAGAATCTCGAGTACTTCATCACCACAAAGCTCCTGACCTGCTGGCAAGCCTGCTGGTTGGAGTTCCTCTCTCAGTTCAACATGGTGGTGCGTTTCCACCCTGAATGCCTTGGTGTGAAACCTGACTCCCTCACTAGATGCTGGGACATCTACCCCAAAGAGGGGGATATGGACTATGCTCCTGTCAATCTGCACAACTTCCGCCCCATTTTCACCCAGAAACAACTTGCTGTGTCCCTCCAGGCAATCTACCTTGCGGCCCCCATCCTCCGGGCTAGTACCCTTCTTGATGTCAACTCCATCCATAGTGACATTCTATCTGCTCTCCCATCCAACCCTCTGGCCACCATTCACATGTCCACTTCCGAACCTGACACTCAATGGTCAGTCAACCCTGATGGATTCCTCTGTCTAAATAACCAGATATATGTTCTAGACTTTGCAGACCTCCGTCTCCGAGTCCTCCAGTACAAGCATGATCATCTGCTCTCCAGACATTTCAGCCAGAATTGCACCCTGGAACTGATCTGCTGCGAATATACATGGCCTGGCATCAGGACATTCATCAAGGAGTACATCTCCTCCTGTACTGCCTGTGCATGTGTGAAGGTTCCCAGACATCGCCTCTATGAACTGCTCAAGCAGCTTCCAGTCCCAGAAAAACCATGGAACTCCATCTCCATGGACTTCATTGAACAGCTCCTATCCTCCTCCAGATTCACAGCCATTCTCATCATTGTGGACTGCCTCTCCAAGCAATGCATTTTCATCCTGATGCATGACACCATTACATCTCCAGAATTGGCCTGGCTGTTCCTCCTCCACATCTTCTTCAAGCATGGAGTCCCCTCCCACATTACCTCTGACTGAGGATCTGAATTCATATCTCACTTCTTCTGCTCACTCAGTAAACCCCTTAATATCCACCTCCACTTCACCTCCGGATACCAACTGGAAGGCAACAGACAAACCAAATGGATGAACCAGACCCTGGAACAGTACCTTCGGATTTATTGTAACTACCAACAGGACAACTGGTCTGAACTCCTGCCCCTCACAGAGTTTGCATATAACAATTCTCCAAGGGCTACCACCTGAATATCATGGTTCACTCTGAGTGTGACCTAACCTCCACATGAGCCTGTGAGTACTTCATCAACCTCAATTCTCTCCACACCTTTTTCCAGAAAGAAATGGCTCATGCCCAAGAGCAATATCAAGGCCCAGTGGACGCCAAGCAAATTCCAGCACCAGACTTCAAGGTTGGTGATCTGGTCTTCATCAAGGCAAAGTACTTCTGCTCCACATGACCCTCCAAGAAGTTGTCAAAAAAGAACCTAGGGCTGTACAACATTATCGCCAAGGCAGGAACCCACTCCTTCACCCTCCATCTCCCAGATTCCATGAAGTCCATTCACCTGGTCTTTCATGTCTCTCAATTGGAACCATCCATTTTGAACACAATTCCAAACTGCATCCAACCCCCATCACCTCTGGTCAAAGTAGATGGTGAACCAGAGTACAAGATATCAGAGATCCTTGATACTATGTAAGTTGGACAGACAAAGAAAGAATTGCAAGTTGTTATATCTGATATGTTGGTCTGGATATGAAGGAACTGACAAAAAGACTTCATGGTTACCAGTCATGGAGCTCAATCACACTTCCGAACTTGTCTCAGAATTCCACCTCTGGTATCTGGACCAATCTGGACCTCACCTAGTTTGACAAGCAACTCCTCCAATTCCCCAAAGTACCTCCATACACCTCCTGCACCTTCAACTCCACCAACCTCTCCAGCAGATAGTTCTGCCAGTCAAGGCGATGGATGATGCAATGCATTTGCCCCCCGAGCTCCCTCCCCATCCTCTCCACCTCCACACTCCACCTGCTCATCTCCAACTCCTTCAAGGTCCTCACCTCTGGCACCTCCACACACACCTTCTTATGAGACAACTCTGCCTCACTTTCCACATGCTTCCTCTGGCACTCCAGCCTCCCGTCTCCACCTTGGTCACAATGAGCCTGGGCAGTCCGACACTCTGAGCACAAGGTGGCCTTGCCAGGTCCAGGCACACACTCAAGACCATGCGTCGCACACCACCGGCCTCGGCTTTACAGGCTATTACCGAGCCTGGCGAGGGAAGAGATGGAAGGACGAGCTCAAGCACACTGATCCCCCAAAGGTAATGGGATAACAAGTGGTCAAAGCTGGGGACGCCAGCTGAGACC
>JBBPKS010000605.1:0-11090 GCA_038089355.1 Pulveroboletus ridleyi | reverse complement strand
ACCAGTGGCTCAACAGGATGAGATTCTTCAAGGTGGGTCATCACCAAGTCCTAAAAGAATAAACAAACAGTAGAATGGACTGAGAAAAATACACACCTCTTTATTATGGATGGGAGAGCTATCTAAAGAGGCTGTGCACATAATGTCCATAAACTCTGTATAACTGATGATGGAGCTGGAGTTGACATCTGTAGCTCAACAGGCAGGGATTGTTGAAGAGTTGTTATCACCACATCCTACAAAGAGTTGGGTGTAAATTAAAGGGGATAACAAAAAAATATACTTCATCAAGCTGAGTGAAGACACCATCAGAAAGTGACTGACATTGTCCAAATTTTTGTAAGGTAGGCTTGCACAAAGTCACATGAATGTCTGGTGTAGCAGAATGAGCATGGATGATCTTTAAAAAATGGTGTTAAATAAAATAATAGTGACCCAACACACACATATCACAGGACAAGGCAAGCAGGAATGGTGGCAAGAAGAGTTTAGAGGAGGTGAAGGTGAATGACAAGGATGGCAATGGATTGGAGAGCATGGACAGTATGGTGCAGATAAATTACCTCTGCATAGTGAATGAGAGCAGGAGATATGACAATGAGGTGAATGTTCTCAAAGTTGGCCATGGGTGGGTGAACAGGGTGAGTGCACTTAACATTGATTGTGAGAGACTGGGAGGTTGCAAGTAAGACCAGAAAATTGAAATGGTGGAACTAGAAATGTTATCATCTATCCAGGTGCATTTGGATTACCAATGGACAGCAATGAGCACTTGGTCTGCAAAATATTTATATCATACTGGGTTGGCAGTCCATATTCAGTTTCATCAACATGATGTAGTTTTTTCAGCAAGGAGGTGAAGCTGCTTGAAGGACCATCAGAATCTGATTTGTCCATCTCTTCAGTGTTGACATATAAAATGTTGACATTGCCACTAGGCCCCTTCTGTTCTTTATCTTCATATAGGTGAGAAATCCTCCCATATTATTTTTTGGAAACAATCCTCTGCCAGCTCTTGCTATCCTGAAACATGAATATCTTCTTGGATTTTTGAACAGGAGAAGGGGCAGTCAGGTTTGATGGACACTCCTTGCACACACAATGCTCTTCTCTCACACAGGAAGAGACAAATCTCACAGGTACTTTCACATGACATGCATTGACGTCCCTAGCACTCAGCAGGACTAGGTCAAATGGTGACTTGTGTTCACAATAAATGTAATGAACAGGTATGCAATAATCAAGATAGTGAGCAATTTTTTTGATGCTAGTAAATGTGAGATTGATAACAACACCATGTAAGGGAGTTCTGAGCGATTTTGACCAGGAGAAAAGATCACAAATGGTGGGAGACACTGAGATAGAGGCATAATGGCAAGACACATAGTTAGCTAAGCTGATTATTTCAAAAAGTTGGGGCCCAACATGTATTACAGCTTTCAAGAGTCTCTCTGCTGAAGCATATCTGTGAGGGGAGGGGAGGGGAGGGATGATCAGAAAAATGACAAAGGATAGATGGCAGATAGTGCTATAATCAAAGAAGTAATGTCAAAAAGAGTCTTTTCAGTAAGGCTGAACAGATGGCTGGCAGTAACAAAATGATGGGATTCATAATAGAACAGATGCAGGAGCAGCCACCAATAGTATTCAGGAATGTTGTTCATGAGTGTCAGAACATAGGCAAGCCATGGTTGAAAAGCATCCAAGCAGTCAGGGATATTGCAAGGAGACTTATAGCAGTTAGTCTTGTCAATGTCAACTGAAGAGGGATGGGTGAAATTGAGCAAGATAAGCACAAAGTTACCAAGAGAATGTCCAAAGATGGGTACAAGCTGGCAGGCAGTGCAGAAATCCTTGAGTTCAGTAAGGGAAACCATCTTGTCTGCAAGTGACAAGTCTAAACAAGATAAGAAAAGGTTGGATATAAACCACTATGTGCATATTTGATTTAAACTCAGACAATAGTACACAATGTTGGGTGTCACACACAACAGTGTTTAATGTGGTGCACTAAATGATTGAGGTGTGTAAATGACAAAACCCAAATGACACACATGTCATTAGGTAGAAAGATATGACAGTAGTCCAAACACAGTGGGAAGTAACACAAGGGTAAGGAACACAAGAGCACCTAAATGTTGGAGCGACAAGTATACCTGAGGATTCATGGCAGTCACTGTGCACAACAACTAATCAAAACAAGCACCAAGCAAATGTGGGAGACAAAGGAAAAAATAGTCCAAAATCTCTTAGATCATGAAATGTGAGTATACAAAAAGTATGCATTAGAGATAAAGCCCAAACAATGCTCACACCACTGGGAGGAAAAATAAGAAAAAGAAACCAAATGTGGTGAATGATAAAACCCAAATGGCATTTACACCACTGGGAGAAATTGAACAGTGGAGACATCTACTAGAAGAAAAGAGGTAGAATGAGGACAGAAGATGATAAACCATGCTCAGCTGATCCAGGACAGTACTGAGGGTGGATGGAGAGAAAACCACTGAGAACAGAAGCTGTGCAGACTCAAGATTAGGCCAATGTGACATTTGAATGTGATGTTGCACTCAATAGCAACATGATTCCTGTCACAAAGCCACACCTGATGAGCCATGCTCTCAGTGTCAAAACCCACCCAATGTCCCTCACAAGTGCAGTCATCAAGTTTCAAACTGCTTACATCATGAACCCAGATATGGCAACTCCACTCAGGTAAGCTGCCAATGTCAGATTTCTGCCCATAGAGTAGCTTGTGTGATGTCACACCATCAAGTGTGACAGTACCTGTTCTGTTCTTTACTCACACACATGGCACTAACACTTCTTCCCACAGGGTCTTCAGTAACCCAGTAGCATGTATGTAGCATTTATCAGGAACCTCAAAAGACAAGAGAATACTCAAGTAGAAATGAGGAGAAATGATGAATTCCAAGCATAAGGGATAGGTATAGTGTATTGATGAGTATATATACATAGGTAGGGATTTAGGGCAGGCATGAGAGAGATAAGTATGCTGACTGATCAGTGATGTCATGATGAGTCACTGGCTTGGCAATGACATATGGTCTAGGCCTGTGACATCATAGAATGTTCTGGAAGGATTGGGAGAGTGAAGATAAGATAATGAGATAAGGGGAAATAAAGGAAAGTGTTCTGTCATCACCTCCTTTTCAAGGGTCATTGTCCCAACTGACCATAATTCCTTCAATGATTGGTTCATTATCTGGGCTAGGTATGTTGAATAGATCAGAAAGAAGATGGGTGAGGGAGGTGGTATATTCATGGAACCTGGTGTTTTGGAAGACAGCAGTGATGGAGGAGAGGCACAATGTGCAATTGCACAGTTGAGAGGTAATGAAGAGAGTGGAGCAAATGGCAATGGGATGGGCTTTGTGAAAGGTCTCTATCTTGGCATGTGCATTGGCAAGGTTATGGGTAGATTCCCACATATGTTTCTCGGTGGGGTAACCCTTCCAATGCACAAGGTGTTCAGTGTTATCCCAGCATTTGTGAGAGTCGATGATCTTCTCCACTTTATATTCTTTCTCATGTGCTACCACAAGAGGGGGGGATGTGATGGTTTTTTGGACTGCCTGGGTATGGTGGAGGCGATGTAGGGTCATAGTTGTGACTCATGGAATATGGGGTGAATGCCTCTCCATTCAAGGGCAAGCTTGTAGGCAGCCACTCTGACTTTTTCCATGATCTTGAATGGGCCATATCATTTGTCCAATAGTTTCTTTGATGGCTGGTCTATCTGAATGTTTTTCCCTTCAAGTAGCATGAGGTTGCCTTTTTGGTAATTTGGGGGCATGCAGGCATTCTGATCATGACACTTCTTCATTTCTGAGGCTGTGTGGTCTAGGGTGGTGTCATATCCACTCTGAACTCCTCATCCCCTTTCCAGTACTCTATAACCCAGACTTCATACCTCCATAACCTAGACTTCGTTCCTTCCTCTTGGACTTCCATAGTTACCATATTTAATATTCCCCTTGTTCTTCCTCGACCCTTCATTCCTTCCTTGGTCCTTCATTCTTACCTTAGACCCTTTGTCACATCATATGCTTCCTCCTATGTGTGTTCTCCATCTCCATATGCTTTCCTTTTACCTGAGGTACCTTACCATATGTTCTTCCATTTTTCCATCTGAACTCTGATCAGACTTTTAGTATATAAACCCTCTGTATTCCATCCTTGTATCTTAGTATGAATATCACACTAGTCTCCTTCTGACCCTTATTTGGTCTCCTTCTCTTGCTCTCTCACTCCCTTCTCTCTTTCTATGAAATATGAGGACTGAACCTCAGTAAGGGTGTGACACATAAGTCCTGCGCCAATGTCCTCCTAGGTATCCCGTCTCTGTCTTGTTCTCTGTTTGTCCTCTGATGAACTTCATACTCACCTTTGGACCTCAGACTGGACTTGAGCCCAGAGGGCCTGGACTTAACAGGTGGCTTTGGCTTGGGTGTGGGTTTTCTTCATCCATTCCACAAATTCATGTGCCGATTTGTTTTTTACTTCTTGGTGGACATTTGTCTGGATCAATGGTTGTTATCCATAGTTGAGTAGGAAGGGAGAGGCCCCAGTGGCACTGGATGTCTTGGAGTTGTGGGCAAACTCTGCTAGGGGGAGCCATTCAGTCCAGTCACTCTATTGGTGGTTGATGTAGAGTTGGAGGTATAGTTCTACTTCAGAATTCAACCACTCTGTCTGTTCATTGGTTTGAGGGTGGTATGAATTCAAGGGGTTCCCTTCAATTTGGAGCAATGAGTAGAGATCCTTCATGAAATGGGATATGAATTGCAGCCCTCAATCTGAGATTACTTTATGGGGAGTTCCATGTAGTTTGAATATATGGTCTCAGAAGAGGACAGCCACTCCCTGAGATGTGATGGAACTCAAAGTGGGGAATAGGTGCATCATCTTGGATAAGCTTCTTTTTCTTTTCTGATGTAAGAGTGTTGAGCAGACATGCTATCTGGGCGAAGTCCTTAATGAATCATCAGTAGAAATTGAGGAAACCAAGGAAGCCACAGAGGGTTTTCCTGGTTGTAGGCATGGGCCAGTCCTTGATGGCTTGGATCTTCTTTGGCTCCATTTTTACTTGATTTTGGGATACAATGATTCTGAGAAACTCCATCTCTTGTACTTTGAATTCACATTTGTTATAGCAAAAGTATAGGTGTTCTTTTCAGAGTATGGAAAGGACTTTTTCAATGACTTTCTGATGTTCTTTGAGATCCTCCATAAAGATCATGATGTCATCAATATATACAACTACCACTCCTCAATTGATAAGATTGCAAAAGAGGGAGTTCATCATGGTCTGAAATGTAGCAGGTGAGTTGATAGGACCAAAGAACATAACCAGTGGTTTGAAGATGTTATATTATATATGGTGACCTAATTATTTTTCAATCCCACACTTTCAGTCACATGACCAGTCACATGACTTAGGGCCTAGACCTATGACATCATGCCTTATGGCTACCACCCCCTTTTAATCTCTGTCTCCTTTCACAGAACTCTCCCACATCTATGGGATATCACATCCTAATACATGACTAGCTCACACCTTAGGTCTGTGCACAGTAGTTACACATATATAAAGGGTGCGTCCATTGCTAGTATCTCCAGCTTTGGCCACTTGTGTCTTGGGTTAAAACCTTGTCTGATAAGTGCTCTCCATGACTCTCATCCTTCTGTGAGGTCTTATGGCAGACCTTTAGTTGCTTAGCTTCAGTGTTTCACCTCCAGCATAACAGAAGAGACCTCTATTGGTATGGAAGGCAGCTTTCCATTTGTCTCCTTCCTTCATGTGCATGTTATTGTATCCCCACCTCACATCAAACTTAGTGTAGTACTTAGCTTTCTTGAGCTTGTCAACTAATTCATTAATGAGGGGAAGAGGGTATCGATTCTGAATGGTGATATCATTCAGTTTTCAGTAATCTTGGACTGGTCACAGTTGTCCATCTTTCTTTTTGATGAAGAAAAAGGCTGAGGCAAATGATGACTTCGAGAGGTATATACAGCCTGAATTGAGATTCTCTTCAAGGAAGGTATTGAGCTCTTTTTGCTTCCCAGGTCCTAAGGGGTATATTTTGCAGTTAATCTTATGATCTCTGGGTAGGAGTTCAATTGCATGGTCCCAAGGTCATCACAGAGGGAGTTGATCGAAGCTTTCTTTGGCAAAAATGTCTGTGAACTGGTGTATGTAGGTAGGCAATACCTCCTTGAGGGTCTTCTTCTTATTTTGTTGAAACTCTTTACTCGCTATATTGGTTGAGACATTGCAATAATAGGAGTCCAGATTGATTTGGAAAAGGCAGTCTCCTCAGGTAAAGAGTTCCTTTTCTTCTTCATTGTCCTTGATCACATCAAGGGGGGGAAGGTGGTCATCATGACAAGAAAACCTCACCTCCCCTTTAGGCCAATTGATATTCGGATTGTGGATCTTCAGTCAATCATGGCCTAAGAACACTGATACTGGTTCGAGGGTCATTATGGCTAGACAGATCTTTTCGATGTGATCTTGGATCTTTAACTCCACTATGACAAAACTGTTGATTTTCCCTTCAGCATTGAGTGAGCCATCAGCATTATAGATGGGCATTGCTACTGGCAACCAATGGGTAGGGATATTGTGCTGTTTAACAAGCTTTCAGTCTATGGACAAACTGGTACAGTCTGAATCTATTAGGCATTGAGTGGGGAATGATCTGCCATCATTCTTGATAATGGTAGCTGGTAGTTCTAGGGAGTTTTTAATGAGCCATCTAAGGGAGGCTCAAATGTAGTGGGGTTTTTGCTATAGGTCTTGGATGACCATTTGTGCTTGCTCTGGGGGAAGGTTGGCCAGTTGATGGATCAATTCCCTTGTCACTTCCTTACATCTCAATTTGTGTATGAAGGATTTTAGGTGATTAATAGCACATGGTAGGGGCCATGCACCTGTCTTTGGATCCAAGCTACTGACCAAGGGTCAACCATGTTCCTTTTGTGTCATAGTCATCTTATTCCTGTTGATCCAAACCCCTTGGTGTCCCTTTTGCTGTCGAAAAGCTTGGGGACTTCCTTGATTGGTGGGGTTGAAATTTTCTCAAGGATCAGTTGGGTGATGTGATCTCCCTTCTTCACCTTGAATAACTTGTCAGAATTGTTGATGAGCAACACTTTCACCTCCCCTCTATAGTCAGAGTCAACAATGCCAGCTCTGATGGCTATCAAGGATTTGACAGTGAGTCTGGATCGGGGGGTGATATGTCTATAGTGTCCATCTGGAATTTCCATAGAGAGGGCCATTGGAATAAGAGCTTGTCCTCGAGCCAGGATGGTGGCATCAGTTGAGGCATGGAGGTCATACCCTGCAGCTCTACTACCACTCTGACTAGGGAGGGGAATAAACTTGTTTTCCTGTTTGATTTTGAGAGGTGGGAGCTCTCATTTTAGGATGTGCACCTCTGGCAATGCCTCACTCACAGAGGGCATTTCTTCTTGGGTCTCGTCAACTTCTGAAACAGACAAAATGGCAAATTTATTGTCCAAAGAAGAAAATGATGTAACTGATATATGAGGAGGGGGTTGACCCATACCTAATCCTCCTTTCCAAAACCCTGCTTGTTCTTATCCACTTTCTTCATCATCTCTGCTAGTTCCCCCATATTTTCATAAAAGATCTTACACTCCTTATACTTGAGGTGATGAATCACTTTGTGCAGGTGAGGAGGGTGGTTGGCACAGGGCCAGGGCTTTCCACATTTGAAGCAGAGTTCTTCTGCTCTGGCCTTGCCAATATCCATTGGGATTCCTTGGCTGCTGAAAGTTCCCACTTGGTTCAGATCTGGCTTAGCTGACTATTCTGCTGGTTAAGAAGAGGAGGCAAAGGGACAGGAATTGGCAGTAGAGTTTTATCCCAGTCAGAGCCACATCTGGGATTTAAAGCCTGATTTGTGGGCCTTCCTTTGCTGGAGTGTAGCTTCAGCATGGATGAGATATTTTTCCCAGACATGAAGGGAACAGGAGAAGGTAACCATAGTGTTAGAGGTCTTGGCAAGGGTAACAATTTCTTTATGTACACTCTTTTGCACAATGTGCAAGAGCAACTTCTTGGTCTCCTCGTCAATGACAAGGTCAGATTCATGAACAAGTTAGAAGAATTGGATGAAGAAGTCTTTGATAGACTCATTGCATCCCTGTCTAAGCTTTTAGAGCTTATTGTATGCCTTCTGCACACGTGTAATGGATAAGAAGCTGGTGTCAAGTTGCCCCATGAAAGAGGCGAAAATATCTGGGTAATAAGGAAATCTCTTATCATGGTAGGCATTCGTGAACTGCTAAGTAGCATCGGTCTCATTGCCTTTGAGGAACCTGAGGGCAATGATAATCCTTTGTTTATCAGTAGGGTTTTCATCAAAGCCAAGAAGGTAAGTATGTAGGGAGTTTTTTCACAAGGAATATATACTTCTTCTTGTCCCCCTTGAATATTTGTGGTTTCTTGACCCATGACTTGCCTAACTTGGGTCCGGCTGGTCTCAGAATCTCGGTGGGTTGCTTCAGTGAATGTTCTTCTCAGGGGGTGAGAGTTGGGAAAAGAGTCCAAGGAGTCATCTCTGTCTGACAGGATCAATTGGGGAATTGGCACTTTCTTCACCTTCTTCACCTTCTTTGATTTGATGGGCTATTCCACTGCCACCACTTCTCAGGCCTTTTCTCTGGCTTTGTTAATATCAGGAACAACACAAACAACTCAAAGTGAGAAGTAAGTGAGGCTGAAACCATGGAACAGACTAAGGTGCAGCAATAGGCACACACACAGAGAATGAGCCACAGCGATGAGAATTCCAAGAACAAAGGCTAATTACAGGATATGTACTACTTATATAGGTAATTCTAACCCTAATGCCTGCTAAGCCCTAAGCAACGATCGAGATCTGGTTAAGATCCGAACGAAGCCCTTGACCCAGTGTTGTTGACGGATCAACGATCTATGGATATAAATAGGTTAATGTGATCGGTCTACGATCGAATGTGAAATATAAGTAAGCTGGTTTGTAAGCGGCTGATAAATAGAATGGAATGACGTAGTAAATATGGAATGATGTCAGAGGTCATGTCAATAGGCTGGACCTTGACGTAGATGGAATGGAATGAGCAAATGAGGGTAGCCTAGACCCAAATTAGTGAAATAATGAAGGGAATGCTAATGTAAGCGGTGGATTAAGGAAAGGGGGTTAAGATAGGGGCGTGAATATTGTAATGTAGACGTTGAGAAATTGTGGTTCTGACAGTTAATAAATGTTGCTATGTCTGGGACCAGGGGGTAGCGGTGTGTTTCATGGTCATAATGGTACCACTCTAGCTAGTTGGTGTATCTTTCCTCAAAGGTGAACTTCTCTTGGCCATAGATTATGGTGGACAAGGGCATTTTGGTCTCAGGTTTCTTCTCTTCTTGTCATGATGTTCCAGACATCCTGACTTCAACATGGGGGAATGAATCAGAGGACTGAGGGGTCAACACAGTTAGATGTTGTTGAGGGTTTTGAGAAGAAAGATTTCAAAGTCCAAGAATTGGCAATCAATGGCCCAGTACTTGGCAAGGGTAAGAGGCTGGTGATGGTAGATCTCAGGAGCAGTGTCAATGGGCTTGGTAAGGCTCTTGAGGGCTAGATGGGCCTCAAGGGTCAAGAGTCAGTAACAGACTGTTATATCGTATATGCTGACCTAATTATTTTTCACTTTCTCTTCACTCGTTCACTGGTCACATGACCAGATCACATGACATGGCCTAGACCATGACATCATATGACATCATAACATGTGGTCACCTCACTCTTTTAATTACCATCACTACACTTCCATATCACAGAACTCTCCCACACTTGTGAGATATCACATACTGTAGATAGCATACTTTCACACCTTATCTGTACACACAGCTTGGTCTGTGCACATCTCTCTGCAATATACATATAAAGGGTGCATTCTCAGCTGGTATCCCCAGCTTTGGCCACTTGTTCCTTGGGTTAAAGCCTTGGATAATAAGTGTACTCCTTCACTCTTATTCTCTTGTGAGGTCTTACAGCAGACCTTCAGAAGACTTGGCTTCAGTGTTTCACCTCCGGCATAACACAGACAACATCTGCAACATCTAGGAAGGCTAGTGTGGGGATGTTTTTGGGGTCAATGGATCGCTCCTGCTTTATGGGAACAAGTTGGGGAATTTGGTGAGGATGGTTTTCCCAAGGGGGGTGGTGACTGGCAAGAGTATGTGTGGTGAGGGGAGAGTACCGACGGCCCGAGTAGGTAATACTGATATAAGAACATGTTACAGGAATGGTGATTGTGATGTGTCTACTGAAGGTCCCCTATATAGGGCTTTCGATAGCTCAGCAGAAGGTGGGAGTATGATAAAGAACTAGGGTGAGCAAAAGGCTCAGTGACCTAGGCAATCTTGACAATGGATAGGATGAAGGGCAGGGGACAGGATTGCAAAGTGCAATGGCACCTAGAATATGCTTGGAATTATATCAGGAACCTCAAAAGACAAGAGAATACTCAAGTAGAGATGAGAAGAAACAATGAATTCCAAACATAAGGGATAGGTACAGCATACTGATGAGTATATATATGTAGGTAGGGATTTAGGGCAGATGTGAGAGAGATGAGTAATATGCTGACTGATCGGTGATGTCATAATGAGTCACTGGCTTGGCAGTGACGTATGGTCTAGGCCTGTAATGTCATAGAATGTTCTGGAAGGATCAGGAGGGTAAAGATAAGATAATGAGATAATGAGATAAGGGGAAATATGTTGTGAACGACTCGCCGCGTTCACCGGAGAACCGAACCTAACCGTCGGCTGGACCAAACCATAACCCTAAGAGAAGGAAAGCGGATGACGGCGCTACCCGGCAAAGAGAAGGGATGCCCGTATCGTGGGCTAGCCAGAGCAGGAACCGTCATAGAGCCTTCATGAGGGACGAGGGACGAGGCCCGAAGGCCAAGCCCTTAGCAGACAGAGGAGGAGCCAATCGACAAGTGGCTAAAGCTGGGGTTCCCGGCTTTAGACCACTGGCCTTATA
>JBBPKS010000604.1:0-11113 GCA_038089355.1 Pulveroboletus ridleyi | reverse complement strand
TTCCCCAGAAGGCGAAAGGTTTGGCATTCCTCAGATTTATATCCGGGCACTGATCACGCATACAGTTCAAGAAGCCTCCTGTTACCCAGCAGAGTTCAAACGATGGCACTTCAAGTAACGGACAAGGCGCAGTCGATCGAACACCCCCGAACGCGGTATGGCTTTTTTCTGGTAGAGCGACGTTCGTCATGATTGCTCACGTCTTATTAGGCACAGCACGTAAACGATGCGTCGCGGGCCCCTGCACCAGGTGTTCAGCTAACGGTGCGCGTCGCCTCACTTTAGCATACGCTGAGACTGACAGTCATCCAGCATCAACCAGACACGGGAAATACCACCCTTGCATTCGCGATCACGTTCCCAACCTGGTTATTGTGCATTCGCTCAGGGGCACATGATGGAACGGACTGATTCCCATGTCCACATCGACTATGTGATTTCATTGGGTTTGTGTCGCCTCCCAGCGTCGGTTTGGGTTCTGATTGGACCGTCCACGACTAAGCTCACTGGAGAGTTCTTGACGCACACAGAGACAGGGGTTAGAGGACAATATCTGATTGTAACCTTTCGGTGAGCTAGTGAGGGATGCCGGTTCGGCAGACCAACCTTTACTTGATCCTCCCGAAAAACATGTCCCATTTCCTATGAGTATGCCTTTATTTTACATTTGACGTCTTGTACGACCTGATTGATAGCTCTACTCCCATTCGCTGTTTATGACCGTTGATGTCCGGCCCAGGAGTGAATCAAACAATCCGATTGGAGTGCGTGGCGCCCGGTCCCTCGTATACGAAACACATTCAGTAGTTTCCCAGTAAATGATGTCCGCGACGATCACCCCGGTCATAGGCGTACAAAACCATGCAATCATTCATGGGGAGTCACAGCTATTCGACGTACTCACTACTGGCATCAATGCTCGGTTGCTACTCCATGCAGTCCTTTTGCTCGTAGAGAGCAAGTAAGTACTGGGCGTCAGACCTCGAAAATAGCCGGCCGGTACCTGGAATGACAATAAGTAACGGGATGTATTTATTTCGTACTTACCATTCACACCAGCCGCTTGAACTTGGGGGACACTCGAGAGACGCAACGCCGGCCCAGCCTGTCAGAACGATGGATGTGAATAAGACAGTTTGGGCTCGCGTGGTGAGCGACACATTGTGAAGGTTTCTCTGGAGTATGAGTAACGCACCTGAACGCATGTCGGGAGTCGATCCAACGTAGGTCATACACTCCATGACTGTATGACAAGTGCTTCAAGGGCAATATATTGTCCATGTTAGATTGCTTGTCTAGTCACAGCAAGGCCATGTAGTTCGGATCTGAGTGAGCAAGAATAAGCGCCAAAGACACCAGGTACCGTGTGGAGAACGAGGCTATGAGACCTCAACATGTTCATATAGCGACTTTGCACAACCACAAGTAAACCAGCCATCGCGCTCCTTGACACTTTGACCTCAACAGCTAGTGCGCCAGATCAGCGGGGATGTCATCTACGGATACTGGTACGTACCGTTTAGGTTGAAGTGGCTGGCTGACTCGAGCAGTGTTGACAATTTGACAAGACCAAACAATCGTACTCGACGCCGGTAATCTCGCTCAGGAAACTGTGTGGGCGGTCACATTTCACCCAGACGAGAATCATATTTTGTGTGGAACTGAAGACGGGATTCAACATTGGCGACTTTCAGATGGTCAGCAGCTCAAGAAGCAAACAGAGATAGAGTTGTGTGCTATTCGCGTATCGGGAGACCGCAAGTGGGTCGTCTGTGGGACTCACAATGAGGGGGCCTGCGTGTGGGATGGAGAGATGGATAAAATGGTTGTCGACGTGGAAGGGACAAACTATGTGGGTGTTGTCGACATTTCCCCCGACTCAGCTCTGTTTGCCACGGGGACTGGTGGAATGGGAAACAGCGACAACTCTGCCAGTATCTGGGACATTGAAAGCGGAGAGAGACTGGTTGGCCCGCTGAAGCACGAGAGCCATGTCTCTGGTATTCGATTCTCCCCGAATGGCGACCAGATCGCTACTTCCTGCTTCGAGGGCCATGGCATCTGCATCTTCAGCACGCTCAATGGTGACAAGATCTTCACCATTGAGACTACCTTGGACCAATGGACTGCAACCACCCCCCTCGCGTGGTCAAATGATGCTCAGGAAATATTTGCTATATTCCGCGACAAGAAGATCAGGTCATTCAGTGTCTCTTCTGGCTCTCAACTCGCCGAATCATCAATTCTCCCTGGCGATGACATTCTCTCTATGGATCTAGCTCCCAACGGGAAATTCATCGCTACCTTTGCACGACCAGGCTCACTCTTGTTCCTAGATGTGCTGACACTAACCCAGATTGGCCCTACCATTGAGGACAGCAGGGACTTACGGTCAATTGCGATCTCGCTTGACAATAACTATGTTGCAACTGGCAGCAGTCACGATAGAACGGTTGTCATTCGTGATCTCAGCAAGATTCTGCCGGACACGTATGGTCCATTTCACGCAAGTATCTATGTTCTCGTGGTCCTGACATGTTGAATAATTCCTACTAGGTTTCTACTCACAAGGAAGGAGTACAAGCAGGGCAGCTTGTGACCTCAGACGACAACAGCAATCAGGCGGCCGACTCGAATGTGGTAGGTGTTGGTCGCTCCGTCACTAACAGAGTAATCCTGACTCTACATTATACATCAGCGAGAACCCAGGAAAGATGGCAGTGACCTGCTCGAGGTAGCGTTTTATTCACTTTGGCTTGAGGCAAGTTCTTACGCGATAGTACAGCATGAGGTGCCATTGAGCACACCTGCTGCTAATTTTGACTTTGAAGAGGTTAGCAATCGTCCCATTTTATCGTCCTTGCATGCTGACGATACCCCAGCCGCCATCCCCGGTCTCCTCCATTGATCACCGGAAGAATGTGATACCATTGCGCAACTCTCGTTCGGAGGCACGCCCAGGAGACGTTGCCAACTCGTCTCGGGGTCCCTCAATATTCAAAAGATTATTACAGAGGAAGAGCAACAAGGACCCGACGCCAGATCCACAAATACCGCGTTCTGGGAAGTCAGCCCGGCTCGCAAATCCCCAATCAAATTCCCGTTCCCCAGCGAGAAATGAGGGATCCTCGAGAATGGCTGCAGCGCAAGTTGTTCCAGTGAGTGCTCTCCCTCGACAGTCGGGTGTGGTGTATCTGACACACTATCTTAGCGAACTAGCACAGGATTCCCCAGAAGACGAAAGGTTTGGTATTTCTCGGACCTGTATACAGTCACTGATCACGCGTCACAGTTCAAGCCGCCTGTCAAGCCACCTGTTGCCCAGCGGGATTCGAACGAGGGCACTTCAAGTAGCGGACAACGTGTAGTAGATCGAGCACCGATGAACGCAGTATGACCTTTCTGGTGGAGTGATATTTATTACGATCGCTCACACCTTATTAGGCACAGCAAGTAAACGATGCATCGCAAGGATCTGCACCAGGCGTTTATCTAATGGTGCGGGTCACCTCACTCTGACATATACTGAGACTGACAGTCGACCAGCATCAACCAGACACGGGCAACGCTACTCTTGCGTTCGCAATCACTTTCCCAGCCTGGTTATTGTGCATTCGTTCAGGCGCACATGATGGAACGGATTGATTTCACGGACGTTCACATCAACTATACGATTTTATTGGGTTTGTGTTATCTCCAGTGTCGGTCTGGATTCTGATTGGCTCGTCCACGACTTAGCTTACTAGGGAGAGGTCTTGATGCACACGAAGGTAGGGTTGGGGGACAATATCCTCCCAGTGAGCCAGTGAAGGGTGCTGGTTTAACAAACCATCCTTTTACTTGATCCTCCCGAAAATTACGTCTGACTTTATATACTCATCGGCCTTGCGTTCTTCATTTACTGTACTCTGTTGTCACGTCCATTTATTGTATTTCCTATGAGTGCACCTGTTTTGATGTTTGAGGTCTTGTATGACCTGACGTAGTGGCCCTACTTCTGTTCATTGCTTTACGACTGTTGATGTCCGGCCTAGGAGTCAAATGATCCGATAACTGGAGTATATGACGGTCTCGTACATGAAACGTACTCAGTAATTTCCTGGCAATTGACTCCCACAACAGAGCGCTCAAGTGATTGATGTCACAACTCAAACGCCGGTATATAGGCGGCCGGTACTTGGAACGACAATGAGTACTTGAGTAATGGTGGGCGTATATATTTTGTACCTGTCGTTCACACTAGCTGCGATGCAAGTCCCACCCGCCCAGTCCACCCGGAACAATGTGAGTTTGGCCTCATGTAGTGGGCGATGCATTGCAAAGGATTCTCTTGAGTACTCATGAGTGACGGCCGGACTGGAACGCGCGTCGGGAGTCGATCCAACGCAGATCATACGTTCCACGACTGCACAGTATGACAATCTGGAATTCCTAGAGTGAAAGATCTGAGTGAGAATAAGCGCCAAAGACGCGAGGCACCCTGTGGAGAACGAAACTGAGCCCTCAACGTCAACGCGTTGATACAGCAACTTTGCACAACCGCACGTAAACCAGTTATCTCGCTCCTTGACACGGTGACACCTCGGCCTCAACAGTCGTGCGCTGGCATCAGTGGGGATGTCAACTACGGATACAGGTGCGTACCTTTTTGGAGTGACTGGGCAATGCTGACAACTCGACAAGGTCAAATAATTGTACTCGACACTGGTCTCACTGACATTGTGTGGGCAGTCGCATTTCACCCAGATGAGAATCATATTCTGTGTGGAACTGACGATGGGATTCAACATTGGCGACTTTCTGACGGCCGACAGCTCAAGAAGCAGACGGGAATGAAGTTGCGTGCTATTCGTGCGTCGAGAGACCACAAGTGGATCGTCTATGGGACTCGCGATGAAGGGGCCGGCGTGTGGAATGGGGAATTAGATGAAAAGATGGTCGATGTAGAGGGGACAAATTGTGTGAGCGCGGTTGATGTGTCGCCTGACTCAACTGTGTTTGCCACCGGGACTGGCGGGGACGAAGACAGCGACAACTCTGCAAATATTTGGGATATCAAAAGTGGAGAGAGACTGGTTGGCCCGCTGAAGCACAGCAGTTATGTCTCTGGTATTCGGTTCTCGCCGACTGGCGACCAGATCGCCACTTCCTGCTTCGAGGGCCATGGCATCTGCATCTTCAGCACGCTCAATGGTGACAAGATCTTCACCATTCAGACCACCTTGAACCAATGGACGGGAACCACACCCCTCGCGTGGTCAAACGATGCTCAGGAAATGGTTGCTATATTTCAAGACAAGAAGATAAGGTCGTTCAGTGTCTCTTCTGGGTCTCAACTCGCCGAATCATCAATTCTCGCTGGCGATACCGTCCTTTCCATAGATTTAGCTCCCAGTGGAAAGTTCATCGCTACCTTCATACGCCAACCACACTTGATTCTGTTCCTGGATGCATCAACATTGACACAGATTGGCCCTACCATCGAGGACGGCAGAGAGTCACGGTCAATTGCGGTCTCGCCTGACAATAATTATGTTGTAACTGGACACTATGATGGGACAGTCGTCATTCGTGGTCTCAGCACGATTCTGCCAGACATGTATGGTCCGTTTCACGCAAGTACCTATCTTCCTATGGTCCCAACATGTTGGATAATTCCTGCTAGGTTTCTATTCATGAGGAAGCAGCACAGGAAGAGCAGCCTGTAGCTTCGAGTGACCATGTCAATAAGGCAGCTGACTCGGATGTGGTAGGTGTCGGTTGTTCTGTCACCAAAATGGCAATCCTGACTCTACGTTGTACATCAGAAAGCTCCCAGGAGGGATGGCAATGACCTGCTCGAGGTAGTAGTTTAATTGTTTCGGTCTTGAAGCAAGTTCTTACAATAGCACAGCACGAGGTGCCATTGAGCGCACCTGCTGCTAACTTTGACTTCGAAGAGGCTAGTATTCATCCCATTTTATTCGTCCGTGCATGCTGACAATGCTCCAGCCGCCATCCCCGGTCTCCCTTAATGGTCACCGGGAGGGTGTGATACCACCGCAGGACTCTCGTTCGGGGGCACACCCAGGGGACATTAGCAACTCGTCTCGGGGCCCCTCAATATTCAAAAGACTGTTGCAGAAGAAGAGCAACAAGGACACGACATCAGAACCACACACGCCCAGTCGGCGTTTCTGGAAGTCGACCAAGCTCACAGATCCCCGATCTCTCTCCAGTTCCCCTGTGAGAAATGAAGGACCCTCGAGAATGGCTGCAGCGCAAGTGGTTCCAGTGAGTGTTCTTGTTCTCCCTCGACGGACAACCGGGTGTCGTGTATCTAACACTATCTTAGCGAACAAGCACAGGATTCCCCAGAAGACGAAGGGTTTGCCGTTCCTCGGACTTATATGCAGGCGCTGATCACGTGTTACAGTTCAAGAAGCCTGTCAAGCCTCCCGTTACCCAGCAGGATTCGAACGAGGGCACTTCGAGTAGCGGACAAGGTGCAGCGGATCAAACACCACCGACCGCAGTACGACTTTTTTCCGATGGAGTGACATCCGTCGTGATTGCTCACGTCTTATTAGGCACAGCAAGTAAACGATGCATCGCAAACCTCTCCGCCAGGTGTTCACCTAATGGTGCGTGTCACCTCACTCTGGCGTAGACTGAGACTGACAGTCAACCAGCATCGACCAGAAACGGGCAACGCTACTATTTCGATTACGTTCCCAGCCTGGTTGTTGTGCATTCGCTCAGGTGCACATGATGGCAAGGATTGACCCGTGTCCGCATCGACTACGATTTGTGTTACCCCCTGGCGGTTTGGGCTCTGGTTGGGCTGCCTACGACTAAGCTCGTTCGAGGGGAGGTCTTAACACACGGTGGTGGGGTTTGGAGGACGATATATGATTATAACCTCCCGGTGAGCCGTCTGTCTACTTGGTCCTCCAGAGTAACACACTCGACTTTACATACCTACCGGCTTGCGTTCTGTGTGTAAAATGAAAATGACAGATGTGTAGTTCCAGAAGACGGCAGCTGAATGAGATGGTAGTTGAGCCTACTCCCTCCTTTTCTCTGTCTTTCGTCCACTCGCGTCGGCATGAGCGATTCAGTTCGTACCGATGGCAGTGACTGGTACTACCGTCTCTAGCTGGACACGCCTGAGGCTCAAGTGCTGACCAGAGCGTCCCGTCAATACAATTCCCACCCACCAGTACTCTTGCTCATCACTTGACGATCATTGAGGAATGCTATAACTTGATGTTGTGAGTCAAACGACCTGATCGGAGTATATGACGGTCTTTCGTACATGAAACATACTCTGTAATCGATGCCCACGACGATCACCCCAGTAACCGGCATACAAAACCATGCAGCCGTTCACGGAGATGCTGTTCAACGTACCCACTATTGCTCATCGGAGAGCGCCCGAATAGTTGGCACCAGACCTCAAACAGTGGGCGGCCGGTACCTGGAAAGACAGTAAGTCATGTCATTCGCACCAGCTGCTTGAACTCGGGAGAGATGTGAGAGCCGCCCAGCCCGCCCGGAACGATGTGAATAAGATGATTCAGGCTCATGTAGTGGGGACCACATTGTGAAGAATTCTCTGGAGTATGAGTAGCGGATCGGGACGCATGTCAGGAATCGACCCAACCCAGATCATACACTCTACAACTGAGACATGACAAGTACTTGGAATGAAACTGACCATGCCAACGAACAACGTTTTGTCCATGTCGGATTGTTTGCCTCGTCGCAGCGGGGCCACATAGTCGGGATCTAATCAAGCACAGGCGCCAATGACACGAGGTACGTACCATATAGAGAACGAGGCTATTACGAGACCTCAACATGTTCATACGGCAACTTTGCGCAACCACAAGCAAACCGGACATCCCACTCCTTGACACCTCGACCTCGATAATTCAGTGTTGGGTCAGTGGAGATGTCGTCTACAGATACTGGTGCGTACCTTTTAGGATGTGACTTGGCAGTGCTGACAATTCGACAAGACCAAACAATCGTGCTCGACACTGGTCTCGGTGGCACGGTGTGGGCAGTCACATTTCACCCAGACGAAAATCATATTTTGTGCGGGACCGACGATGGGATCCAACATTGGCGACTTTCGGATGGTCGACAACTCAAGAAACAAACGGGAATGAAGTTGCGTGCTATTCGTGCATCGAGAGACCACAAATGGATCGTCTATGGGGCTTACCGTCAGGGAGCTGGCGTGTGGGATGGAGGGTTGGATAAAAAGATGGTCGACGTGGAGGGGACAATCTACGTGAGTGCGGTTGACGTGTCACCTGACTCGACCTCGTTTGCCACTGGGACCGGCGGGCTTGAGGACAAGGACAACTCTGCAAGTATCTGGGATATCAAAAGCGGAGAGAGACTGGTTGGCCCGCTGAAGCACAAGAGCCATGTCTCTGGTATTCGATTCTCCCCGAATGGTGACCAGATTGCCACCTCCTGCTTCGAAGGCCGTAGCATCCGGATCTTCAGCACGCTCAATGGTGACGAGATCTTCACCATTCAGACTACCTCGAACCAATGGACTGCGACCACACCCCTCGCGTGGTCAAATGATGCTCAGGAAATCATTGCTATATTTCAAGACAAGAAGATCAGATCCTTCGGTGTCTCTTCTGGGTCTCAATTGGCCGAATCATCAATGATCAGCGACAACGATGTCTTCTCCTTAGATTTAGCTCCCAATGGAAAATTCATCACTACCTTCACACGCCAACCACACTCAATCTTGTTCCTGGACGCATCAACACTGACAATGATTGACCCTGTCATCGAGGATAGCGGCGAGTTGCGGTCAATTGCGATCTCGCTCCACGGCAACTATATTGCAACTGGAAACAACGATGATGGGAAAGTTGTCATTCGCGATCTCAGCAAGATTCTGCCAGATATGTATGGCCCATTTCACGCAAGTATTCATGTGTTCAGAGTCCCAACATATTGAATAATTCCCGCTAGGTCCCTACTCGCGAGGAAGGGGCACAGGAAGAGCAGCCTGTAACCTCGAGCGATCACATCAACGAGGCGGCTGACTCGAATGTGGTAGGTGTCGGTCATTCTGTCACTACAAGAGTCGTCCTGACTCTACACTATACGTCAGCAAGATCCCAGGCAATTCAAGTCAGAAAGACATAGTGACAACGGTGATTTGCTCGAGGTAACAGATTGGTCGCTTCAGCCTCGAAGCAAGGTCTTACGCGATAGCACAGCACGAGGTGCCACTGAACGCGCCTGCTCTTGATTTTGACTTTGAAGAAGCTAGTATTCATCCCATTTTATTCGTGCGTGCATGCTGACAATGCTCCAGCCACCATCTCCAGTCGCCTCTACCGGTCAGCGGGAGAATGCGATACCACCGCGGGACTCTCCCTCAGAGGCACACTCGGGAGGTCCCTCCATATTTAAAAGATTGTTGCAGAGAAAGGGTCACAAGGATTCGACGTCGGAATCCCGCACGCCCAGTCGGCGATTTGGGAAGTCGGCCCAGACTGCAGATCCCCCTTCACTTAAACCCCGTTCCCCAGCGAGAAACGAAGGACGTTCGAGAATGGCTGCAGCACAAGTGGTTCCAGTGAGTGCTTTCCCTCGACGGACAATCGGGAGCGGTATGTCTAATGCACCATCTTAGCGAACAAGTACAGGATTTCCCAGAAGACGAAAGGTTTGGCATTCTTCGGATCTATGTGCAGGCACTGATCGCGCGCTACAGCTCAAGCCGCCTGTCAGGCCTCCCGTTACACAGCAGGATTCGAACGAGGGCGCTTCCAGTGGCGGACAAGGTGCAGCAGATCAAACACTGCCGAACACAGTACGACTTTTCCTGCGAGTGACATTTGTCACGATCGCTCACGTCTTGTTAGGCGCAGCAAGTAAATGATGCATCGCAAGGCTCTGAGCCAGGTGTTTACCTGACGGTGCGTGTCACGTCACTTTGGCAGACTGAGACTGAGAGTCGGCCAGCGTCGACCAGACACGGGGAACCCTACTATTTCGATTACATTCCCAGCCTGGTTGTTCTGCCTTCGCTCAGGCGCACATGATGGACCGGATTGACCCCTATGTCCACATCGACTAGCGAGTTTATTGAGCGTGTTACCTCCGAGCGCCGGTTTGGACTCTGATTAACCCGTTCACGACCAAGGGGAGGTCTTGACGCACACAGAGGTGGGGATTGAAGGACAGTATACCCAATGTGATATACTTTATTGATGTGCATTCTTTGCGTGCATAATGGCAGATATACCAGAAGATGACCGTGGCGGCAACGAAGCTGAGCTTTCTACCTGCAGGGAAAACGTTCCTCTCTGTGCACTCATTCCTTGTCCGCCTATTGTCTGCAACGCAAATGTATACATCGATACATGAGCAAGTACAAACAGTTTTCCTCCACCGATTTCCCTTCCATATGCCGCACGCCATAATGATAAAGGATGCAAATTAGAACAAGTACGAGACCAGACAGAGCGCCAGGTCTCTTTGACAGCGCCAAAAAAAAAAGTAAAGGATGGGGCCGAGGGGAAACAATCATACAGTACGTCGAGTGTATCATATACAAACACGAAGGACACACATACATGACGAACGAACAAGAATCATATACTCGATGCGGTGTAACTGTTGGGACACGAATCAGGCTCTCTCGCCTCTGAGGCGACGAGCCAGAGCGAGGTCCTTGGGTTGGCTACGATATAAAGTCAGCAAGTCCTCAGACCAACAGCGCAAAATGACATACATAGTGACACCTAGAAGAACAAAACACATAAACTCGTGATCAAGGGAAACAGGGTGGACGACTCACGCTTTGCGTGAATAGCGGCCAAGTTGGTGTCTTCAAAGAGAGAGACGAGGTACGCCTCCGCAGCTTCCTGCAATGCCATCACTGCGGATGACTGGAAGCGCAAGTCGGTCTATTTCCAGGACGATCCATTGATTCCACGTCACGAGACAACAATGATGATGCGTACCTTGAAATCTTGAGCGATTTCACGAACCAGCCTCTGGAAGGGGAGCTTCCTGATAAGGAGCTCGGTCGACTTCTGGTACCTTCTGATCTCACGAAGGGCGACTGTTCCAGGGCGGAAAC
>JBBPKS010000603.1:0-11116 GCA_038089355.1 Pulveroboletus ridleyi | reverse complement strand
CTGTGTCAAGGCAACCAGTATCTCTCCACCTTTTTTTTTTCAATGCAAGCGTGATCCTAGCTGCATACCCTTCCTATTCGCACGATCCATCGCACGTTTGGAAGGCGGGACAGAATCGAGCGAGCACGGCCTGCGATAAGGGAGCCTGATGTTCTTCATCCCCACTCCACCTTTTCATTCCCCGTGGTAGATAACCATCACAGAGGTGCGCATGAACAGGTGGCGAACACGAGTTGACGCTACCGTATTCGGTGGACCCTGGCGTTGAACGCTGACGTCCGATGGTATTCATTCCTGTTTTCGGTGCGCGTACTTGGCTTTGCCTACGAGCCCAGGCTGACGCGACGGGTATCGTCAAAGTAGAGCAGATGCGGGTGGCCGAAACGGAGTCTGAACTCATGCTCGAACTGATCCCCGTTCCGTCCCCGTTGACCAGGGCTGCCACTATAACATGAAAAAGGTCAAGCTCGAGTTCTCGCCTGATCGCTACGATTGTCATCTCTTCTTAGCGAGGATACGATACCTCTCACAGCGGTGCACACATAAGCCAGCATGCGAGGCACGGGGAGTAGGCTAAAATGCGGTAGTGAGATGCGGAGGGTCACGAACATTGTCTCCTAGACTAGTCGCCCAACTATGGAATCCTAGGTCCTCTACGCCCCAATGTGGTCTCCTCACCGTTCTGACAGTCCGACGTCGAAATACCCACATGCTTGTTCATAAGTGTGGCAGTTTGCCCAATGTCCGCACTGATCGTTTGCAGCATCTGATTGATCATCGTGTCCGTGGCATACCCCTCGTGGTGAGGATGCAGTATATGCCGCTGAACTGGAAAAAGTGCTTTCGACTACGAGGAAAGGTGTGAGAAGTAGAATCAACTTGACGAACCTGAGGGTGCATTCGGTGACCCGTCGGAACGCCATACTCAAGTCTTCTGGACAGCGGTCATGAGGAAAAGCGAAGAGCATCACTGTGTCGCGCAAATCATTGCCGTGTTTCGTGCACAAGCTACAGTGCGTCGCAAACTCGTCTATCGGGATTGGATACCCCGTCATGAGCGGAGTCTTGCAGCCAGAACACGGTGAATGCTTGCAAGGGAGGGGCCATCCTAAGAAACGAGGGCGGATGAGTATCACTGGCTGCTTGCTCACCGCGTCGGGGTCACGACCCGAGCAAGAATAAGCGCCAAAGCCACGAGGGGTTCGCACGAACAGTTCATATTGAGAACAAGGAGACACGTTCACAGGACGACTTGACCACGCACCACGACTAGACCAAAACGTCGTACTCCTCGACATTTCGACGTTGATATTTCGTGCCTTTCAATATGCCGACAAGTGCTGGTGCGTAACGGTTCTGAGGAATGATCGAGCAATGTTAACACTTCAGCAAGACGAAACCATAGTACTTGACACGGGTGATTCTGGCCAGGTGTATGCAGTCGCATTCCAGCCCGACGGGAAGCACCTGGTGGGCGGAGGAAAGAATCAAATTCGACGATGGCACATTGAAGATGGCCAAGAAGTTGGAAAACAAGAAGGAATGGAACTGCGTGCTGTTGCCGTATCGAGGGAATGGATAGCGTGTGGAATTCGGCATGGAGGCGCGACTGTTTGGGATGCAGAGCTGCGTGAAGAGGTCGCCCATGTGGAGGACACAAACTATGTGTGCGGAATTGACATTAGCCCAGATTCGACCAGACTTGCCACAGGGAACTCGGAAGGCGAAGCGAGTATTTGGGACATCGCTACAGGGAAAAGACTCGTGGGCCCACTCCAACACAAGATTAATGTTGAGGGAATCAGGTTCTCCCCAGATGGGAATCGGATGGCCACTGCTTCATATTTAGACAACATTCGCATTTTCGACAGTCGCACAGGCGACAAGCTCATCGAAATTGAAATTGGTGGTATACCTCTCTGGGCTGCACCCACCCCGCTCGCGTGGTCGAATGATGGTCAGCGACTCATGTGCACAGTTGACGACAACGGTATCAGGTCTTTTGACGTCTCCACTGGGTCTCCACTTGCGAAATCATCCATTTTTCAAGAAAGGGTCCCCTCCATTGCTCTCGCCGCCAATGGAAAGTTTGTTGCCGCATTCATGGCCTGTTCAATCTTCTTTCTGGATACATCAACACTGACTCAGATTGGTTCTCCAATTGAAGACAGCGAGTACATACAATCAATCGCTGTCTCCCCAGACAGCAGTTTTGTTGCAATTGGACGAGATAATGGGAAAGTTGTCATTCGCGATCTCAGTAAGGTTCTTCCTGACTCCTATGGTCCCTTCCACGCAAGTATTTGCGCCATCTGTCGCTGTCTCTCATTCTAACACACTATCTAGGCATCTTTTCGCGAGGAAGTACAACAAGACACCGAAATGTCTGCATCAGGCGACCCCAAGGAGCAATCGCCCGACACAGATCTGGTAGGACTTTCCCGTTCTGCCACCAAAAGAATTGCGCTCACACTGACATACGCATGACAGGAGGATCCTGGGAAATCCAATCCACTCGAACCTGGGGCACACATCGAAGATGACGAAGTCGACCTTCTCAACGTAATACTTTTCGATTCTCTCCCTCGCACTGGTTCTTACGGTAGCATAGGTCGAAGTGCCCGCTAGGCAGGCATTCAATTTCGACGAGGTCAGCAATCGATTTGACGCGTTCTTTGCACGCTGACGGTACTCGTAGCCATTGTTCCCAACCTCTTCTCCCCATGCTCGCGAGGACAATGCGCAACCACTACCAAGTACCTCTGCAGCAGGGCCACGCGCGAGGGAAAACATCCAGTCGGCCCAGCGCGGTTGGACGTTCAAAAGGTGGCTGTGGAACACGGGTAGCAAGGACAGCACCTCACACACGCATGGCCGGAATACTGGAAAGTCGCATCAACGTGCCGGTCGATCACCCTCCCCTTCACCGATCAGAATGGAATCCATGAGTGGGAGGCCATGGACGATGGCTGCCGGTCAGCGCCGAGCGGTGCGTGTTTCTCGACACGAACAGGAAGGGATGTAATTCGTTAACTTACCCACTCAGCGAGCGGTTGCAATGCCTGTGAGAATAAAAGAAGTACGTTCATTCTTTAGTTTGTATGCACAAACTGATCACACTTTACAGAAGAAACCGCCTCGCAAGGCTGCTGTCGCCAAGCGTCCGAGTAGTGGGCAGCATAGTGAGCCTGCAACGGAAGTAAACCAGGTGTGTTCTAGGACGGCAAGCCTCGTCGCGACTCACATCCACCTAGACGCAACAAGTGCATGATTCGTCCCAGTCGGAATCTGCTGGGGTCCATCTGACGGTGCGGCTTACTTTCCTTTCGGCCGCATTGTTAAATTCACATCGGATCCCAGGAAGGAACAGATTATTTCACTCTCGCGATCACATGTCCCACCTGGCTATTGTGTTTTCGTTCGCGTGCACATGATGAGAGAGATGAATGGTGATTCAGTGAGTCACGCATACCACGAGACATATATATGTAGATCTGGTTCTAGTAAGTAATCGAGTACATTGTGTGGGGGTTGAACGTTGATGTCCTGGAGTGAACGATAGACAGAAGTGGTGCTCATACTATGCCTCCATGTGCGAGGAATCACCACCTTGCGCTAACCCTCGCACTCGATCGATCATACCCGGCATGCACCATCCCCAACTGGAACCACCTCTGAGTCGCTAGTGATACTCTCCACAGGATCCTCTGGGATAGCATCCGCAGATACAATTGCAGATACAGAGGGTTCGTTGCCTCGGGACACAGGCTGGGAGATTCAGATGATGCCACATCCGGTGTCCGTCCCTTGCCACCACCTCCGTCGGTCACGGTCATACAATGCCCATGTGCTGATGATGAAATGAGGCATGGCGACATACAAAAACGTTTCGCTAATAGGACATCCGTAAACCAACTAAGGGGAGATGTCGGCCTGCGGCGAGTCCCGTGATTACGGAGCAGCTCAAGGACGGGAGGACACAGTTGCATGGAGCGGTTCCAACTCATACTAAAAAATAAAATGAACAAGAGGTGAACGTAAACACGGGATAAAGGTGAGTCCAAGTCTCTTCGTTTCGATGCTTTGTTGTTGACGACGATCTCTCTTCTTGCAACGCAGTCCCTGGTCCCGATTCGATACAGGTATTCTATATATCCACATTAATTTCATCTTATCAATGAGTAGTTGTTCAAGGAGGACGTGTGAATTCGTGGTACCACCGCTCACGTACTCGAAGTTATATGTTCCCGATCCAAACTGTCATCACTTGCCTTCATTTTCGTGTTCTTTGCGCGCCCATGACTACTAAATGCCATTGTTCCCGACCCCTTTTTCCCATGCTCGCGAGGATAGTGCACCGCCGCTACTAAGTACCTCCACAGTAGGAGCGCGAAATTTTAACACTTGTCCAGTCAGTAGTGTGGTTTGAGGCTCGAACGATTAGAGCACGTGCAGCAAGGATGGCACCACACGCGTGGCCGAATTACCTGAAAGTCACACCAACCTGCTGACGACTAATCGACTTCGCACTCGGCTAAGTAGAACCTATCGAGATGGCTGATGGTCAATCCCGAAAATTGTGTTCATTGATGGAGATGGACAAACGGAAAGAGGTATGATGTATCAACCTGTCCTCTCGACGCAGTCGCGATGCCCAGTCCCACCATCGCGGGAGTGTTTGGCTTGCTTATACGGTAGCGGGATATTGACCAGGGCTGAAACTGTAAAATAAAAAGGTCAAGTTCGAGTTCCAGTCTGATCGCAACGATTTTCGTGTCTTGTTAACGAGGATATGATGCCTTTCACGACGGAGCATGCATAAGCCAGCACGCGAAGTATGTGGGGTAGGCTAAAATGCGGTTGAGGTGCGGGGAAGCGTAGTTGGCTTCGTTCCCCCCCTAGACTAGTCGTCCAGCTGTGGAGCCCAAGTCCTTTATGCCGCAGAGTGGCCCCATCATCGTTCTCACAGCCCGACGTCGAAATTCCTATGCATTCTGTCGTGTGGTAGTTTGTTGGATGTCCGCACTGAGCCGTGTTCCATGTGCAGCATAGCGCAAACTCGTCTCATCTGGATTGTACATCGCAGCCAGGACACGGTAAATGCTTGCAAGGGAAGGACCATCCTAGGAAACGAGGGCGGATGAGTATCACTGGCTGCTTGCTCACCGCATCGGGGTCATGGTCCGAGCAAGAATAAGCGCCAAAGCCACGAGGGGCTCGCATGAACAGTTCATATTGAGAACAAGGAAACACGTTCACAGGACGAGTTGACCACGCACCACGACTAGACCAAAACTTTTACTTTTCGACCTTTCGACGTTGATATTTCGTGCCTTTCAAGATGCCGACAAGTGCTGGTGCGTAGTGGTTCTGGGGAATGATTGAGCAATGTTAACACTTCAGCAAGACGAAACCGTAGTACTTGACACGGGTCGTTCTGACCGGGTGTACGCAGTCGCCTTCCAGCCCGATGGGAAGCACCTTGTGGGTGGAGGAGACGGTGGAATTCGACGATGGAAGCTCGAGGGCGGTCAAGAAGTTGGAAAACAAGAAGGAATGGAACTGCGTGCTGTTGCCGTATCGAGGGAGTGGGTAGCATGTGGAACCCGGGGTGGAGGTGCAACTGTTTGGGATGCAGAGCTGCGTGAAGAGGTCATCCATGTGGAGGACACAAACTATGTGTGCGGAATTGACATTAGCCCAGATTCGACCAGACTCGCCACGGGGATTTCTAACAATCAAGCGAGCATTTGGGAGATTGCCACAGGGAGAAGACTCGTAGGCCCACTCAGACACACCAATCACCTCGACGGAATCAGGTTCTCCCCGGATGGGAATCGGATTGCCACTGCTTGCTATAGCAACAACATCCGCGTTTTCAATAGTCGCACAGGCAACCAACTCATCGAAATCGAAATTGCTGGCACACCTCTCTGGGATCCACCCACCCCGCTCGCGTGGTCGAAGGATGGTCAGCGACTCATTTGCACAGTTCGCGATGACAAGATCAGATCTTTTGACGTCTCCACTGGGTCTCTACTTGCCGAATCATCCATTTTCCAAGACAAGGTCCCTTCCATTGCTCTCGCTGCCAATGAGAAATTTGTCGCTACATTTATGGGCCGTTTAATCTTCTTTCTGGATACATCAACACTGACTCAGATTGGTTCTCCAATTGAAGACAGTGAGGAAATACAATCAATTGCTGTATCCCCAAATGGCAGTTTTGTTGCGGTTGGACGAGAAGATGGGAAAGTTGTCATTCGCGATCTCAGCAAGGTTCTTCCCGACTCCTACGGTCCATTCAATGCAAGTATTTGCGCCATCTGTCGCTGTCTCCCATTCTCACACACCATGTAGGTATCTCCTCGCAAGGAAGCACAAGACACTGAAATGTCTGCATCAGGCGACCCCAAGGAGCAATCGCCCAACACAAATCTAGTAAGAGTTTCCCATTCTGCCCCCAAAAGAATTGCGCTCACACTGACATCCGCATGACAGGAGGATCCTGGGGCACACGGTGAAGATGACGAAGTCGACCTTCTCAACGTAATACTTTTCTATTCTCTCCCTCGCACTGGTTCTTACGATGGCATAGGTTGGGGTGCCTGCTGGGCAAGCATTCAATTTCGACGAGGTCAGCAATCAACCCACACGTTCTTCGCACGCTGACGGTACTCGTAGCCACTATTTCCAACCTCTTCTCGCAATCCTCACGAGGACAGTCAACCACTACCAAGTACCTCTGCGGCAGGGCCACGCGCGAGGGAAAACATTGAGTCAGCCCAGCGCGGTTGGATGTTGAAGAAGTGGCTGTGGAGCACGAATAACAAGGACAGCACCTCACACACGCATGGCCGAAATACTGGAAAGTCACGCCAACGTGCCGATCGATCGCCCTCCCCGCCGATCAGGATGGAACCCATGAGTGGGAGGCCATGGACGATGGCTGCCGGTCAGCGCCGAGCGGTGCGTGTTTCTCGACACGAACAGGAAGAGATGTAATCTGTTAACTTACCCACTCAGCGAGCGGTTGCAAAACCTGTCAGAATAAAAGAAGTACGTTTATTTTTGGTTTGTATGCACGAACTCATCACACTTTACAGAAGAAACCACCTCGCAAGGCGGCTGCCGCCAAGCGCCCGAATGAAGGTACCTCTCGTAGTGGGCAGCATAGTGAGCCTGCAACAGAAGTAAACCAGGTGTGTTCTAGTGACGGTAAGCCTCGTCGCAACTCACATCCACCTAGATGCAACAAGTGCATGATTTGTCCCAGCCGGAATCCGCTGGGGTCCATCTGACGGTGCGAGCCAACCTTTCGCATACATTGTTAGTATTTACTGGACCTACACCAGGAAGGAACGCGCTACTCCACCCTCGCGATCACGTTCCCCACCTGGCTGCTCTGTTTCCATTCACATGCACATGATGAGAGAGATGGATCCAGGTGATTCAGTGAGTCGCGCATACCATGAGACGTATACAGATCTGGTTCTACTCAGTAATCGAGTACATCGCGTGGGGGTTGAACATTGATATTCTGGAGCGAGTGGTGGATCAAAGTGGTGCTCATATGCGCGTTCTGCACGGGGAATGAATCACCATCTTGCAGTAACCCATGCACTCGATTGATCATACCTGCTGTGCACCTTCCCCGACTGGAACCACCTCCGAGTCGCTAGTGCTACCCTCCACATGATCCTCTGGCCTGGCGTCTGTAAATACAATCGCAGATAAAGCAGGCTGATCACCCCGAGACACTGATTGCGAGATCATTCCAAATCCGGTGTCCGTCCCTTGCCACCGCCTCCGTCGGTCACGGTCATACAATACCCATGTGCTGATAAAATATGGCATGGCAACATAACCAAGCATATCACTGATCAGGTACAGGACATCCGTAAACCAACCGAGGGGAGGTTTCACTGCAGATATGATGTCGGCCTGCGGCGAGTCCCGTGATGACGGAGCGCCTTCAAGGACAAGAGGACACAGTTGCGTGGAGTAACCTGGATACGATTATATATGATATACACTAGCACATACCGTCCGGGACACTGAACCACACGCACAGACAGTATCATTGCCGTTTGGCACAGCCGGCAGGTCCATCATGCAGCGCACACGCGCACGATCGTCCTTGAATACGCCCTCGACATCAAAACCCCACTCGCAACAGTGGCCCTTGACCCCAGACGCGCATCGCCTACTCGTCCGAGCTGACATCCGCAAACACAATCCCAGACAGACCCGCGTCAACGCGCGACACCGGTTGCGAGACCACCCCAAAGCCCGAATCGACCCCTTGCCATCGTCCCCGACGGTCACGATCGTACAACGCCCGGGTACCGATGATGAACCGAGGCAGGGTGACGTACATCAGTGTCGTACTGACCATGAGGAGGGCGACCATCGAAGACGCCGAGATGGCGAACACGACCTGGATGGGATACAGCATGTTCACGACTAGCGCGCTAGCGTGGGAGAAGGGGCTTTAAAAAGGCGGAGGACAGACGAAAGGAACACGGACAAGATGAAATAGAGGATGCCTTCCCTCACGAATAACGACATGTACCGATTGATCTGCAAGTGCTTTGCCACTCGATACATTGCGACGGCTTGTTTGACAGTGGGAATAATACTGAGGATGACCAACGCAATGCCAAGAACAACGCGAGGAATGGCCCTGTACACGAGCAAGGGCCCTGTCGTATAGGCATGACAATATGTCGACGCAGCGGTATGCTTGAGGACCACTAGGGAAAAATAGCACCATGAGAGTGAGATTGCACGCAAGCGTTTCAACCTGGGACGTACCAAACAAGGTCTTGTTAGGAATGTAATCGATAACATCCAACACAAAAGAAACAATCAATTGTGCCAGATAAAAGAAGAGGAGAAAACCGAGGATTATTTTCGATCGATTCCACATGGCATACACACGTAGAACCATCAGCACTGTGACTGAAATCAGCACAAGAACACTGGTCAAAGGGCGATAGCTCACAATCAGCAATAGTGAAGAACAAAAAAAATCCCCAATCAGACATCATGATCAGTGCAGTACCTTTGAAATAGCATGATGTCCCATCGAGGGTTCATAGAGGGCAAGATGCTTACACCTGTTCGATTGTTAACGTTACGGCATCGCCTGTGAAGATGAGGTACCTACACCTATCCATGATCATTAGTGGTGGATGACAAGTAGAACACGCAAAAACGGACTTTGGTCGGCCCAGGCAGAAGATCACTGCCAACTGCGATTTTACCATTTGGTCAGTCTGACTGATCACGATGGATCTTGAACATACCAATGGCATCTGCGCTTGAGAATGAGTTCAAAGTTAGCCGTGTCAGATATACATTGGGGAAGACCTACACAATACACGCAATACTAACATAACGAACCTATCCGAATGATCAATTCGAAAGACCCACGGCAGTCAGGCCATATACGTACAATGACAAATAGCGTGGATACCCAAGTCCAGTGTTTACACTGTGGTTGTGTCAGGGATGCACAGATTGACTGAAGAGTGTCTCGTTCGTACCCAAATGTAGTCTACCTGGATATAATTAGTCATGACGAGAGACAAGAGGTAGGAAACGAAACACCTCTTTTCTAAAGGTGAGGGCTGTCCCGACACAATAGCAACCGCCAGTTCAAAGCGAGACGGTCGCACGCACCATAATCGTATACAACAAGCGCGATTTCCACGACTGTGTTCATGTAAAAACAATGACGACACGGTCATTTGAACGATCGTACCCAGCGCATGGTGATTTATCGGGTTAAAATCCAAATACTGCATCGAGCTGGGGACACTCTGTGTAAGTGAGGTTAAGGGAGAATGGAGGAACGTGGTGGAGGGCTGGGGACTGGTGGTCAAATGTGGCGTCCAATGTAGCCACTGTGTGCCAGCGACATTGTTGAGTATTATGAGGGACGAAGACCTGGGCGGTGCGTGATGGATTAGTGGGATGGAATGGGCACTATACCAAGGTTGGTGGAACTGCTGCGACTATCTGTAGAGGGCGGTCCGTGTCACCATGAGGGAAACGAGACCCTTGATCGCATCACCGCCCACGGAATAGGGCTTGTGTCAAGGCACTTTGTCTTCGCACGATCCATGGCGCGTTTGAAAGGCCGGACACCGATGTCCCCACCTCTTTCATTCCCCGCGGCAGATGCCCAAGGTTACAGAGGCGCGGTTTGGTCGACAGAGCACGGGTGGTGGCGAACACGCGTTGACGTTATTTTCGGTGCGCGTACTTGGCTTATACGTCTATGTCTATAAATTCTGTGGTTCGGCGTCGTCGAAGTAGGCGGGTGGCCGAAGCGGAGTCTCAACTCACGCTCGAACCGTCGCTCCGTCCTTCCGTCTGTCGTGATGTCCACTCGCACGCCCAATCTCCAGTCACGAACACGATATCAATTGTTCTAGCCTGGTGTACAACGCATGGATACACGTATGAGTGGAACACAAGTCACACGAGCAAAAGGAAAGAAAAGCGTCCCGATCAATCCACATTTTTAAAACTTGTATTTGGCAACGGTCTCCCAGAAGCCCATCCCCTGCTGCTTGGCCACCTCGAGTTCGAGTGCGCTGGGCTGGCGGCTTCCGTCGGGCCCGGCGAACGTGCCTGCGCCCCAGGGCGATCCTGCAGAGAGAGGGTGAGCCTGTGATCGTAGCAGGTCGAAGGGACGTACCACCGTGGACCTCGTTCAGGTTGGCGAATTGGGGGAACGTACGGCCGTAGCCGAGCGGGACGTAGATGATGCCGTGGTGGGTGAGCGTCGAGAGCGCGTTGAGGACGGTCACTTCCTGTCCACCGCCAGGCGTCCCCGTCGAGACGAACACGCCCGCAAACTTGCCGACCAAACCACCGCTGGCCCACAACCCACCGGTCGTGTCCCAAAAGGCCTAACGTCGGGGGTGAGATCAGCCACAAAGACGCCCCAGGGACGTACCTTCCACTGTGCGGGGAAGTTGCCGAACCGGGTGGGGATACCAAACAGGTAGGCGTCAAAGTTGGTCAGCTGTTCGGTGGTGATGACGGGGTAGTTGGGTTTCGGGGGGGCGTGCATCTTGGCGAGGACCTCTTCGGGGAGGGT
>JBBPKS010000602.1:0-11116 GCA_038089355.1 Pulveroboletus ridleyi | reverse complement strand
GCTTGAATTATGTTTTTGGCCTTGCTAACACCAAGGGTTAGTACTATATTTGGTACACTTACATAATAGGGTTAGGGTTAGTGGTTCTCACAGGATATTGCATTTAGTGCAAAATAGGCAAACATCCAGACAGTTTTTTGAGCCACTGTATATAAGGTGGTGGTCCCAGCTGGCTAAACCCCAGCTTTGACCACTTGTCTAGTTCACCCTTCATAGGCCCCTGGGACTTGGGTTAAAACCTTGTCTGCTAAGGGTTCTCCTCCGATCGGCTATGCTGGCACTTGTAGCTCCCCTGCCAGGGTTACAGCATCCTTTCTCTGCCAGCTAGCCTTGTTATTGGCTAATAGGTTTGATTTTCTTCCGGCCAAAGGGTCTCTCCGTTCCCTTCCGATGACTGCTCGACACAGTCATAACACAAACAAGAGGTTTACCTTCATGATTTTACCAGCTGGATTTACGTTCCACCTTCCATCCAAGCCGAGATTCTTAAAACATGTCATGACGATCCCCTGGGGGGTCACAATGGGCAAGCCTGCACATACCATACAATAAATTGTTTCTTTATTTGGCCACAAATGCGGAAAGACATTATCACATACATAAACCACTGCTATACATGCGCCCTCATGAAGGGTTCATCCAAAGCACTGGCAGGAAAATTAATACCACTCCCAACAGCTAGCCACCTATGGAAAGATATCTCCATAGACTTTGTAACTGGACTACCAGAAGTTGACAGGATCAATTCCATTTGTGTCATTGTAGACCAATTTTCCAAAGAAATTATTTATGTCCCCTGTTCAAAGACTGTTTCTTCATTAGACTTAGCTAAAATATTTCACGATCACATATGGTCACAACACGGTATCCCCCATATGATAGTATCTGATCAGGGCCCCCAGTTCATGTCTGCTTTTACGACCGAACTGTGTAAATTATTGGGCGTAGAGCAAAAGCTTTCCACAGCCTATCATCTGCAGACTGATGGGCAGACAGAACGAATTAATAGAGAAATGGAACAATATTTGCATGCATATGTGGCCAAAAGACAGGATCAGTGGCCAGAGTTCATCAAGCTTGCACAGTTCCACCACAATAATTCTCTATCATCATTGACTGGGTCGACCCTGTTTGCCATCACACAGAACTACTCCCCTCAGATGGGTTTTGAGGGTTCCTCAGATAGTCTAGCTGGGAGCTTTCATGCCGTCACCAGTTGTGCATACAACGAAGTTCGCAAGGCATTGGAATGGACTCAGGAAAGGATGACATGCAATCACAAGTCTTCCCGATCTGACGCCTCCGATTATGCACCTGGTGATCAGGTGTGGCTTAGCATGGACAACTTGAAGTTGCCATACACCGCCCATAAGTTAACACAGCGATGGCTTGGACTATATGAGGTTATTCGGGCACTCCCTAACGTAGTCAAACTGCGTCTTCCCACATTCTTCAAGATTCACCCGGTAGTGAACATTTCAAAGGTGAAGCCTTACTGATTCCTGCTGCCTGGGCAGCCAATCTCTTGCCCCAATGCGATTGAGGTCTCAGAAGAAGGCCACCCTGAGTATGAGGTTGAGGCAGTTGTTGCCTCCCACTTGAAATGTAGGAAATTGGAGTATCGGGTTCACTGGAAGGGCTACAATGACACCAATAACACATGGGAACTGGCTTCCTATCTGGACAATGCCCATGATATGGTGGACACCTTCCATCATGATAACCCCTCCATCCCACGCCCTCTTCATGGGCTTTCCTTGACAGAAATGAATCACCTTTTCACTGTTTATGGCCCTGAAGCTGGTACTCTGTTTGTGATGACTCATCTGGAACTTGAGTTGTAGTAAAGGGGGGTAATGTTACGAACCACTTCAGCCTCTTTCCTTTCTTCAGTCACGTGACCCATCACATGACCTGGGCCCAGACCATGACATCATATGACATCATGCCTCATGGCTGGCATGCCCTCTTAATCTCTGTTGACCCTGATGAGAACCTTCCCACAGTTGTGTACTTTAGCTAGCCATGTATAGTAGTTTATCCCATGGACCCTATGGTCTGTGCACACCTGTCCGTGGTATATAAACCCAAGTGTCTCAGCTGGCATCCCCAGCTTTGACCACTTGTTATCCTGCTCCTAAACAGGTGATTGGTGTGCTTGAGCTTGTCTTCTCTTCCTTTTACCTCGCCAGGCTTGGTAATAGTCTGTGAAGCCGAGGCCGGTGGTGTGTCACTCCTAGCGTTTGCAACAATCAGGAGCCTGTCCTTGGCTGTGCATAGTGGCCTTCTGGTGCTGGTGCCTTTCTGGGTGCTGCTTTGCAAGTCTTGGCTGGGATCAGGTTATGGCTGCTCTACCCATTGGGCCTACAGGGCACACTCTAGCAACATGCTCTAGGTGGGCTTTCCCTTCCTCTTTGTGCCTTGTTGTGGTGGGTTTTTTTTCTTATATGGTTGCCTCTCTGAGCAGGGATTGCAGTTCATCTGGAAATTTGGTATGTGGGAGGCATAGAGTGGTGGGGGGGAGAATATTGTACGAAAGAGGGTCAGCAGGGTTTTCTGCACTAGGTATATACATAGTGATGATAGTGCAATTGTGGTGTACAAGCTCAGGGAGAATCCATTTGAACATGTTGTTGACCTGCTTGCTTTGACTGCAACTGTGAGATCAGGCCTCAATGACTTCTTTGTTGTCTTTATAGATGATAGTGGTGGTATTGGGCTGAATTTTGCTGAGAACCACATGCACAAGTAGTTCAAAGCCCACTGCTTTGGCCCATCCAATGTCCCTCCTGCTGCAATTCCAGCCTTGCTGCAGCATCCAAGCTTCCCATTTTCCTTGGATCATGATGCTGATGCCCTGTGTGCTGGCATCTGAGAAGGCTGCAATGTTGAGCAGCATTTGTTGTGAGGGTATACAGCTTGGCAGGCTTTGGTTTGATGGGCGCTGTGTTTACCAGATTATGTCTTTGAGGGTTCCTTGTGGGAGGTGTGTGATACAAAAGGTTTGTCTCTGAACACTGCTAGTGCCATTTCAAGGTTGGCTAGGTATGGCCTGCCATCTGGAAACACCTGTGTGGCATGTGTTAGCTTACCAAGCAATTTCTGCATCTCTTGCAGTGTGTGTGTTTGTGTTACACTTGATCCCGAGGGATCAAGCATGAACTTGGCAAAGGACCTAAGATGCTGAGACAAGGGGGTACCTTGCAAATGGCAAGGTCAGGGATTCATCCTGGCATGGCCAGACAAGGGACTTCCCAGTAATTTGGGTGGGCCAAGGACTATCCCTTGTAATTGGGATGAGACACAGGCAAGAGTGAAAGTGCTCACTTAGGTGTAGAGTGAAGACATATGAAGAGGAGTTAGGATTATATAAACCAAGTAGGTGAGTGATGAGTAAAAGAAGAATGTTCTGGAAATGAGAAGAACAGTCAAGTATGTGTGGGAGGGAACTACAAGTTTAGCGTAATGAGAACTAAATGAGGAGGGATAAGTTCAAAGGCAGAAGGGAAAAGCAAGAATATAAATGTAAATCATAACAGCTCACTTGCTTGATCAGGCCGTGAGTGCTGTGAGGTACTTTAGCTGTTTGGGTTCTGCTAGGGTTACTGTGCGTTTGTCTATATTCCAGGTGAATCCAATGAATGTGGGTGTGGGCAAGAATGGCATATCCTTGGATGGTTCCCATGGTATGCTGAGTATCTTGGAGATATTATCTATGTCTTTGAAGTTGTATGTGTAGTCACAGTCTGGGGAGTCTTCTTTTTACATTTGTGACAAATCTCAGAGAGGTTGGGAGCAGTCCTTGTCAAACTCTTCCCATGTTCCATCTGGGTGATAGTCCCCTCTGAAATAGAATCTGCCCCACTGGACAAGCAGGCTCCTGTGGGCTGCAATGTGAGTTGCCATTGCTTTCCTGCATGCATTGTACTCATGCAGGGTTTTTCGGGGGATTTGCAGGAAGAGGTGGTTGTTCACCCATTATAGGATGGGACCTATGTCTACAAAGTGCATTATGTCAGCCCCTGCCCCTGTAAGATTGCCATAGATTCCTGCTGCTAGGGCAAATCTGAAACATAATGCTGTATCTATGGCAAATTGAGAATCTGATAGTCAGACTACTAATCCATGCCATTGGGATGGGTGAATAGGAATGGTATGGTATGCTTCTGCTACATCTTGGACTGCTCCCTGTATACCTGGTGGTAGAGAGGACATGAGGAGGGCTACTATGGGGAAAGTACTATAGGGTGCAGTGAAATTGTCTGGGTCCATGATGATGTTTATGGACAGGGTTTGTGGGTGTCCTTGTGGGTGTGAAAGGTCTTGTATTAGGCAGAATTTTCCAGGTTTGCCTGGTTTGGGTATCAAGGAGAGTGGCAAGAACTGGAAGTATCCAATGACCTGCTGAACTTCCAGCTTTGTGAGCAGTCCTATGTACCTTTGTTTTCTATACTCATTATGTACCAAGTTTCCAAAAACCTTGTCATGCTGTGCAATGGATGGATGATTAAGTAGAGCATATGTTCGTGTTAGGGGGGTATGGCAGTGTGGAAACCATATCTTAGTCCTTTTTCCAGGTGTGGTTATCTGGGTGCAAGGCCTGCTCTGGCCAGGAAGTCCTGCCATGTATCTAGGTTATAAGGGGTTTTTACTTTCACACAGTTGGACTTTAGGGCATGACTAAGTGTTGTGGTCAGCATTTCCACATCCTGAGCAGGCATGCTTGGCATTGTTGTGTGGCCTTGAAAAGCCCTGTGGCTTTTGCCAGTCATGGCAGAGGGTGGCTCCAGTGGGATCAATAAGTCATCCTTCTGTAGTATGTGTGACATGCTTAGGTGAGCTGTCCCAGAGTTACTCTGCCTGGCATCTGTATATGTTGTGAGGGTCTCTTCCCAGGCAGGTGGGGCATGCTGATTTGGTCTATTGCAGCTCTCAGGTTGTCTGTCTTTGCCCTGGCCTTGTTTCCCCCCAGTTGTTTGTGTCTTGGCTTGATCTGTTAGAGTGGTGAAAGCGTGATATGTGAGATGATAGTGAGTGGGAGCTTTGTCTGTGCTCACACCAGGTCTCTTGGTAAGCACAGTTGTGCCTGCATGGGGGGCACTGCTCTGCTGTAGGGGGTGCCTGTGAGCTCATGATGTGCTCAACCTGTCAGTTGGTCATGAAAGAAGGCCCTGTCAGAGCATGCAGGCAGTTGTAAGGTCAGGTCAGGTCCAGTGGAGTCATTTGTGCACCAGGATGAGTGTGCAGGTGTGGTTTGTGAGTGTGTGTTTACTTGTCATGTGGGCAATACTGACCTTTCCTAGCACTGCATTGTTAAACTCTGTGATGATTTGCTGCATTAGCTGTTTGTTTATAAGCATGATGTTGAAGGCATCGCCTGTTTTGAGTTGGTCGTGCCATAGGCATCTGGTCTTGGCTATGTATGTGACTAGTATGCAGTCACCATGTCTTGTGGCTAGCCAGTATAGGTGAGATTCTATGTAAGGCAGAGTGAAGAACAGTCTCTGCATGGGTTGTGGAGTTGTCTATTGCATGCACAATTGATGAGATTGGAATAGAGGGCTTGGTGACTGCAGATTGTGATGAGGAGTCCAGCCTGGATTTTGGCAGGATATTTGCCTTTTACCAGTAGTTTTGAATAATTGTGGTATCAACTTTGGCCCATGCAGCCTGAGGAAGCTTTATAGCTTTGAGCTGATCAATATTGTAAATCTAAGCAGGACTAGTTCTATATTTGTAGCAAGTGACTACACACTGAATGAACTTGGCACAATAGTATGCTTTGAAACTCCTAATGATCCCTTGGCCATTGGGTTGGACATGCACAGTAAGATTTGGCTCAAAGTTCACAACTCAGATGTTTATAAGTGTATCAGGCACAACATGTCTAGAAAAATTGTCTTGGAGGAGTAGAATTTTTCTTCCCTCAATGCATAGCTTCTGGTCCCAATCAAGCAGCCATTCTTGATAGATAGAAGCAGTTATCCATGCCTCTGCATTGGCATAATAGTAGAATCTGAGTTGTAGACCATTTTTATTCTCAAATGCTCAGGGTTTTTGATATCTTCCAATGATGGGCAGAGTGAGTTCCACTGAGCCATCTACATTTGTGGTGAATAGATATGTTAATCTCTGCTTCCTAGCCTTAAGACCAGAATGTTGTTTGTTAGCAAGTCCATGGTTGGAAGACATTCTATGTAATAGTAAATGAGATATACATAATATTAGATTAAGCTGAGAGAAGTTTATGCATAGTTGAATGGGCCTTTGTCTATGTTAAATACATCTCAGAGCTTGTAGCCACCTTCAATAATGCCTTGGATCTGACTTTTCCTTTATACTGACTCAGCCACCTGTCACTAAGACTCAATTCCTCATTCTCTGGTATAGCCATCAGGTCAACAAACTTTGCCATTTCTGATGGAGAACCTTACCAGTAAGAAAGACCTGATCTGCCATTGCTTTCAAAACCCATAAATCCAACATTTCTGTGACTTTTAAATGCTGAGTCTGATAAATCTGCCTTGTTATTTGAGATAGGGTCATGCTAGACTTGAATTCTGCTCATCATATGTTCTCATGCTTGACCCAAGAGGATATCTGTACTGCTTAAGTTAAAGGTTTGAGTAGATCAAGTTAAAATGTTTAGTCATTTTTATCTGGTTTTCACTATTAGCATGATGACAGTTAAGGATCTCAATCTATTGCATCAGTGTTGCATTCTCTTTTCTTGTGAACTTTAGCATCTGGGAAATCCTAGCCTTATTACTGCTAGGTAAGGTTGGTGATGCAGGACCTGCAAATAAACTTAGTATAAATTATTAAACCATAGACCTGTCATATGTTGGCCTCTGATTATAATCTGATGCATTGTCCAGATCATTTACCAGTTGCTCTTCATTTACCAAATATCTGTCATAGTCCAACCATTCCTTATTGCTATCAGACATTGGTTGGCCAGCATTCAAGCAAGCCTAGAGATAGGCCTTTCGATCAATAGATTGATCTTGAAACTTTGATAAGCCCTTTTTAAGAATCTTAGCAGATTTCATGATGATAGATTGGGACATTCTTTTGGACTGTTCTTGCTATTCTTAGATATTCAACAAATAATTATATGATAGTTTATTCATATTTAGAAATTTGTCAGTAGTACTAACCCTGAGTATGGGTTATGATAGCCCCAAAAAGTCATGGAGTATAGGGTATGGCTTATACTCTTGAAATTCCCGCAAACTAACTTAGGAAATCAAAAAGTGTATGAGTTTTTAGATAGTATGGGTTATATCTGTTATGGGTTAGGAGGGAGTTTACTGTATTGTGGAAGGCCTGATTACAAATCAAAAGCAATAACCACAAATGATAATTAAGAATTATTATTGGGCCAGCACTACCAATGACTAGCAGTTGTTATACAGAGAAATGTGTAAAATAAATTCACAAACAAATACAATGTTAGTATATATTTTATGAACAATGGTATATACTGAAAATCTGCTGAAAAATCTCATCTGGCCCTACCAGGAACCTGATCCTCACTTAGTCCCAGTGGGTCCTTTACAACAACTGGTGATATAGTAAAAAAATATCATATAATAATTATTAGAACTATGATTTCTGATATTATGCTTTCCTTTTTTTCTTTTATCAGGCCCCCAATACTCCTATTGGCTCTTACTTATCAGGCCTCCATATTATCTTATTGCCTGCTATCTTATCCTTATCTTGTCACTATTCCTATCTTATCTTTAAATGTATCTAAATCATAATATTATGTCACATTACAATGTGTTTTCACATACAGTTGAAGCCGTAATAACCTATATCTCTCAGAACATGTCTGGAGATATAATTTTTAGCAGAGTATAGGTTTCAAGTGAGGCTGGCCAACAACCAGGCTCCTACACAGCCATCAGGGTAAGTGCAAGGCTTTATCCTAGGGGTATTAGTACGATCACATGACTTTGTACTACATTTTAAACTCCGCAACTTTAAGAGACCTTGCACTTACCACGATGGCTGCAAGAAAACATTGGTAAATAACTATGGCCACAGCTGTGCCACTCTGTGCACCACATCGGACTGTGAAAAATATACTACTGAGTAGACCAATCTTAGGGTTTGTAATAAAATATCATAGCATGATTCCTAATCAGTCAACTTCCACTCTGTATGGCACATGCGGCAGCCGCATGTTTGTAGCTCTGTAGTAGGTACAACATGAATGTAGAACATAACTTGAACCCACAAATGCCCCCCCTCCATCCCATCATTGGCGCTCTAGAAGACTGTCAGATCAGTACTACAGATTTTGTTGTGGCATTACTCACCGATCCAGAGTATGCAAGCTTGATGGTCAATGACCTCACTACAAATGCTGAGAGGATCTTTGAAGTGCTGTTCCAAAACCCTGTGATCCACACTAAAATAAAGGAGCAATGTTTTCGAGTTGTTGAAGAGACGTACCTTCAGGAAGTTCAAAATCTTGTGTCTGAAGAGAGTGGCTCCCATTTCAGGGCGGCTAGGGTGACGGTTCAGCAGTTAGAGGAGTTCCGTATTGAGGAGATGGCACATACCATGGAGATCTGTGCCCCAAGGCTCTGGAAGTTATTCGACTTGCTTCTACAGAAGAAGAGTCAGTCACATAGGTTGGGCGAATTGGGAAACTCTGAGAGTATTGAGGAACTCGACAAGGACCAGTTGCTGGATAGTGAGGATGCATTCTGGAATGGGATTGATGAAATCGATCTTGAAGGCGTCATTGATCAGATTACAAGTGATGGAAACCAACCTGTGTCAATCAAGGAGAGGCACATGAAACAACAATCTGCAATTCGAGCAATGGTTAGTTGTGATTAGTTGATGTGCGCAAGTCACTAATCTGTAGTAGAAAAAGACAGTCGTCTATAGTATCTTGATGCAGGGCACCAATCAAAAGTCAAACGCATTACAAAGTGTCATCGGGTTCTTTTTACAGTCAGTGCATGCACCGTACAAAGTCATTGACATGCTTGCACATCTTGGTATCTCAATCTCCACGGATACCATCAATATGGCATTGCAATCTCTGTCGAGGGAATCCGAACATGAATTGCAAAGCCTTGGACACTCATTGATTGCAGCGTACGCATATGACAACTTCAACATTGACCTGAAAAGTTATATTCCAACGGTCGAGAAATCCAACGAAACACTGAAGCATCTTATGTCTGGGCTATTGTTCCCATTGGCTCATGGGGTTGTGTCAGACGACCTACAATGCTTGGATGAACTGTGGAAGAAGTCTTTACTCAATCCAGTCACTGACGGGCGGGAGATGCATACCTGGTGGGACCTAGTCAGCCTGCATGAGGAGGCACAGCATGCAAGACTACCACGCTATCACCAATTCAATGCATGGCTGTTTTTACACGACCTTTATACCCATGGGCCGGAATACTTCCATCAGTTCAAGCCTATGATCACGCACCCAGAGCCAATAGAACAGATTCCACTTGTGAAAACACCGATCTTTGCAGCGCGAGCAATGAATATCAACAACTCCACCGTCAGCGGGAACATCCATGCTGTCATCGATCTTCTTAAACAAGGCGGGATCTATGAATCTGCCCAGCTGTCACAAGAGGATGATAGTGACAAGATGGCAAACAATAATGATGACTCACCCAATATATCAGAATATGTCATCCTTGTGCACGGTGATCTTGGTACTGGCGAACGGCTCCATGCCGCTCAACTGCGCCGTTCTATCGAATCAACACCTTGGGACCGTTTCTAGCACATTGTCTTCATCCCAGGACTCTTTCACCTGAAAATGGCATGTGCTGATGCCTTGTGGAGATGCTTCATCTTCCCATAGGCTGCATGTGAAGATGAAATGTCCCTCATGGCCGACATAGCCATCCTCCGTCCAAAGGAGACCTACACGTTCACTTCCAAACCTGGTTTTCGTCGCATGCATCAGCTCATTGGCCATGCAGGAACATGTCGGTGGTTGGACTGCTGGAACGTATATATTCAGGCCAAACTCGAAGGGGTTACTAACCTCAAAGGGTTTGCGTCCACTAAACCAACGCTAGATAACTTGAGGTCAATGGCAAATGAAATTGCGCAACAATTTATAGCCACACACCAAATACAATGCATGCATCGAAAGCATGCAGAATTGCGTGACTGCCAGTTTGAAAACACATTGCTCTTGAATAAGTATTTTCTACTCTATGAGGAGCTGTCATATGCAATGAACTGCGGTGATATCGGATGCGTTGAAACCTGTATCATCGACTGGATCCTGATCCTGAAGGCCATTGGGAAGCACAAATATGCAATGCATATGCAAAATTTCCTCCTGAATATACACTTCAGTTACCTGCCTGCACTGAAGTAAGTCTGTTTCTCTGGCATGAAACCACCTACCCTGAATAGACTTCAGGAGAGCGATTCGTTACCATCTTCTAGTGAACCCTACAGGCCAACCAATGAAATGGCAGGTGGTCAACTGGTGTGTCGAATTAAATAACCTGTTTACAAAGGTAAGTGAACAATTACTTGAATGCTGCAACACCCTCACGAATCTCACATATCAGGTGAAAAACGGTGGCAAAGGATCAAACAGGACCATTGAACGAATCATCCTGGAATCCCCTTTAGTCCAAGTGTACAGAAACATTCAAAAAATCATACAAACGGACTTCAAGCACGCCCATCTGACGGTCAGCCACACAGCACCAAATATGGCAAAAACATTCTCAATGCTCCTGGACAAACTATCATTAAATTCAACTCATACTGTACGTATGGGAAGAAGAAGCCAGCATACTATAGACAATCTCAGCGACAAGGGATTAGCAATGATGGAAAAGGCAATTCGAGGGGAAGCAAACAAAAACGTCAACAGGGTAGAGGAAGAAGATAAGGCTGAATTAGAGGACGTGTTGGTTGAGTTACTGTAACGATCGCTGTGTAGCCTAAGTGGTCATCAGTTAGTTACTGTCTGAGATACACAGTACGGCTCACTGTCAAGTTCTCCTTCTCTGCCGCAGTGCCATCAAACTGTTGCTTCGGACAAATTTTATTCCTAGCTTATTCCAGTAGCCAGTGAGTTCAGTATGTGGAT